>JAKWJD010000725.1:0-17146 GCA_027705065.1 Solanum peruvianum
TTCTTTGTTTCTTAGCTTATTCTTAGTTACTTTAAGTTAGAAGATGTTGCACATATACGGTGAAATATTTCAATTTTGGGGTTAAAACTTGAAGCTTTTGACTGATCTTTGGAAACTAGAGCCTATTTCTTCTCATTATGCTCTAAGTTTTGATGATTTTTTGTGAATAAAGGGTTTGGTAAGGTTTTGACTAATTACTAGGCTTAAACTGAGTAATAAAACGTATTTTAGGTGCCTAATGCGTAAGAGAAAAGACCAAAATAAACCTGACTTAAAAGCTTTTGAGTCTAGACCACAGGGTAATTGAGGGACCGCCAAAGGGACCACGACCCTTCAAGTGGGTCGTGATTGCTGGACAGTGTCTACTAGATCTTGGTACCCCCATCCGCAGTCAAGTTCATGAACCATGAAGGCCACCGTGGTGCTTCCCTTGGGCTACAGGTCTACTCGCTTCTTGCTAAAGACGACGGATGCATCCACGACCCATCATTTAGATCACAGTCCATTGTGGGATTCCATGGTTTAATGTCTGAGCATAATGGCTCTGACTCGCCTCTACGATCCATCACACGACTCCTGTAGGGATACACGCCCCATGGAGGGTCCATGGTCTTTTATATTTTTTTTATAGTTTTCCCCCTTTTCCTACTTAAGCACTTAAGGTAAGTACTGAGATTTAAAATATCTCCCGTTTGGGATCATTGGCCCTCGAATGAAGGCTAACCAAGAGGGGTATGGAGGGAAGGAGCTGGAATCCCTACAACTAAATACTAGAAACAAATATCGAACTGATATGAGTTCCTTAATGTTTAAAGAGGCTGAAATGTATGGATAACTAAAGGAACAACATATTGAGACTTAATTACACAAGAGTAAACAGAGAGACTGGAGAGGAACAACATGTCCCAACTTAAAGTAGTATGATTATGATGAATCAAGGTTACCTAAATAAGTATCGTAAGTGTTTTATATGAGAATTGCTTATATGATGTATGCTTAGCTTTGATTGTATCTATAGTTTCCTTTCATGATATGATTAACTAATGGTGAATATTCCCTTGTCTATGAGAAATAAGCTATGGAGGAGACCAAAACACGATGAACAGTAAATGGTGGCATAATGTTGTTTACTTAGCATGGGTGAGATTTATGGGTTCTTATTCATTCCTTGTACAAGTATGCTTTTAGGTTACTTTTGAAGTGTTTCTCTTATATTATGATGATCTAGATTCCTTCATTGTGCCTAAGTCTATGTTGTTATCCCTTTTGCATACATCTTATGTCATATGTTGACTTATTTTTATGTTATGCTCTTGATGAGGTTATGCTAGCTATCATATTTAGAACATTTTGTAATACATACTCTTGCGTAGATTCTTTTCAAATGTAGGGTCTAGCGATATTGACTTCCATACTCGTTGCTAGGATCATAGTAGAGCTAGGATTGAATCTTTGGTGAGTCCTAATAGTACCGAGAAGATTGTCACCAGGTTCTTATGTTTTCTTTAAAGTTCCTTGAAGAATCCATACGGGTGGTGAAAGAATCATTATTGAGTGACATCTCTGAAATTAAATTTTTGCAGAAAGAGGTGGTGGGTCATCTGATGGCGCAGCGTTCTTAGAATAATACTCATGTAGTTGAAACATCTTGAAAACATCAAAATACTGAAGTTAATAGAGGAAAATACCGACACCTCCGACTTTGCGTGACAAATCTACTTTGGCTGAATTAGGTCGATTCTAAGGTGTAAATCCGGAATAATGGGTTTTTCAAGTAGAGCATTACTTTAAATTTTATAGAATCACAGAGGATCATAAGTTAACACTACCATCATTCTACTTGGATGGTGATGCATTGGAGTGGTACTGATGGTTGTTTCCCAATAATTAATTAGTTAGTTAATTGGGAGCATTTTGCTGAGAAACTACATGTTCTATATCAGAAACGAGATCTAGCGGCACTAGAGGCTCCACTTGCTTTACTTCTACAGGCCACTACGGTGGCAGGATACAGTAGTCGTTTTGAAGTAGTTTCTAATGAAACAATGCATTTTCCACGTTAGGTGTTAGCACATTTTTTTAATTCTTGCCTGACACCTCAAATTAAAACGATTGTTTAAATTCATGAGCCCACAAAACAAAATTAAGCTATACATTTATCTCATTTATACGAGCAAACAATCAAACTTTAATGGGACTCCTTTAAGCATTCTTTCAGTAAGGCTCCACCACTTCTTCCAACTGATCTCACTCATGCTTATTCATTCTTAAATCCCGCCATTTTGAATCAGATAGCTTCAGTTACCCAAACTGCATCAAATCATCCTCCCATGAGACGCCTTTCCCCTACAAAGTTACAAAGTCGTTGGGAACGTGTTCGTTATTATTCTTGTAATGAAAATTACTCTCTTGATCACAAGTGTATGTCACTTCCCCAACATCTACTGTTATCTAAAGAGTTTGAGGTTGAAGAGGCCTTATCAAATCAATTTGTAGTGGATGATGTCTTAGCAGAGGAATTACAATTTTTGGAGGTTCAAGAACAGTAAACTATTTCATATCATGCTTTATCTGGAGGAAATTCTTCCACTAGTCTCAAATATACTGGTCATTATAATGGATAACCTGTACAAGTGGTTGTGGATAATGCTAGTAAACATAATTTAATTAAAGTGAGCATGGAAAACATTCTTCAATTGGAGACTGAAGCAATGCTAAGCTTAGGTGCTAGTAGAAAGTGGACATCGACTACGATGTCAGGGTGTGGCTAGAAAAATACTATAACCATAAAAGGCAACAAAATATTGGAACATCTGTATATTTTATCCCTTCATGGTACTGATATAGTACTTAGAGCTTTGTGGCTTGCAACATTGTAAGATTTTGTGAAAGAAGATGCACCTATTGATGTGAAATAAGTGCAATTATACAATCTGAGAAGAATGGTTGCTACAAATGAATTTCCTTCTATTTTAATTGAATATTGGTATTTGATTCGGTACCTTCACCTAATCCCCACGCTGAATTAGAAATAGTGTTCAAAACATATGAAGATGTCTTAGTGTAAGAATATAAGTTAACCTCAAGCTAGCCTTTACAATGATTCACATGGATTTGAAACGTTTCTTTCATAGTTAAAATGAATCCTACAATTTAAAGAACGATTACAAGCAAATAGAATACAACAAATGCAGAAAGAAATAAATGCACTTCTGTCGGTTCTCTTGTTATTCTTGAAGCTTGAAATTTCTCTCTTTGAATGAATAAATGATTTTTGTTGTTGTTTGTGTGATGTATACCAAGAAAATTTATTACCCATCAAACAAACAACCTAGTTGTCCCTGGTTGGTTGGTGAAGCACTCTGCTGCTTCACCAACTTTCTTGACGAAGAAAACTTTTACAGTTGTGCAGCACTTTCAAGCCTGGACGAGTTTCATAGTCTGCAGTAGACAAGGTCCCTGCACTTGTCAGAAAATCATAAAAACATATAAGACAATAAACATATATAATTTCCACCTTTTTAATGATGACATACAACCTGCATACTTCCTCACATGAGTGTATAATATTTCATTCATCTGGCCATAAAAAGTACGCATTATTCATATGGCCAATGAACTCTCCTTCATATGGCCATTATTCTAGCAGAGTTCTTCCTTGAAGTTAGCTCTCTCTTTGTAAGCATAAGAATTATGTTTGCCAAATCAGTAGTGATATGTGTTAAAGAGATTATATCAAAATAAACGGAAACTATTTGGGACCGCCCATTGGCTGAGAGAAAGAATCGTTGGAAGGATGTGCACCTACTACATTAGAGGTGTCAACTTTTCTGACATATGTCTTGTCATCCTTTCAGATACACAGTCTTGTAGGGACCTGATTCCTTGCAAACTTCTTCATGAATTCTTCAAAGGCTTTCTGGTTGACTTCCTTTTTTTAATTAAAAAATTCAATATGGTGTTTGTCATGTTGAAAATATCAACCATATAAAGTTATTATCCGTTGGCCAAACACCCTCGCCCATTCTGATTGGTATAGTACATTTACGCCTCACCAACCCATGACATGACATCTTTACAACTGTACCACGTTATAGATATGGACAAGAGAACTTAGACAAGGACTAGGTCCGTTCATTTATGAGGATCATCAAAGCACCTAGAATATAACTTTTCCCCCCTTTATAATGAATAACACACAAATATACCTCACACTGAGTTTATCAATCATTTCCACATCAGTCAGTCCCAATAACAAGGATCTGGTTCCTTGTTAAATTTTTAAGTTTGTTAAATCACCAAAAATTAAAATCAGCTCTGGACTAACATTTTCCCCTTTTTTGTTGATAACAAACTTTTTCAAAGTTCCCCCTATGAACAAGAACTCTTGGGGTAATTGGAGTTTTATCATCACCTAAGTTTGTCACCTCATCAAAACATCAAGATAGCATTTCCCCCCTTTTTGATGATGAAAAACTTGTTCAACTTCTTCCCCCTGTCGGCAGAACCATGTCCTATTTACTTTGCTATAATTGATTCCCTCTATCGACAAGAAAAGGTTCTCATCAAGTAGCAAACATTGATTCCCCCAATCGGAATGACCCATGTCTTCTTCGAATAGCTAACATCATTGATCTCATACAATAACAATTTCCCACTTTTGACATCATAAAAAGTCGTTAAAGCAGTAAACCAAGTTGATAAAATGTAGTTCCAACAGATTCATGGCCACTTGGTCTTCATTCATAAATAAAAGGCCACCCATCAAAGCATTTTAAATATCATTAATGATGAGAACAAGAACAATGCCCAAAAAGAGGAATGAGGACAGGCAAAGAGACTTAGGAAGAGAAGGGATGGCTTAGAGGAAAGGGATTGAAAGAAAAAAACTAGACGAGTATATCCCTTAGCATGGGATTTTCATAATCGCCTCTTAACGTTCAACATGTTGTGTTTCCCAACCTTTATGCTGAACCTTAAGGGCTGCCCCTTTTTATCAATAGACTCCTTTTTTTCATGTTACTTAGAGTTCTCAGAATATCAACTTCTCCCTTCTTAAACATCATCTTCTCCACTTCTTCAATATTCATGGAGGACCATGTCCCTGTTCACACTTAAAGACATCTTCATCAAAAAATTCTCTAGTAAGAATAAAAGGTTAACAATTTGAAGTATGGTTTGAGAGAAGAGAAAATAAAATTTGGAAACACCTTGATAGTTGGAAGGTAATTTGATTTTTCTTTGGAATAGAAAGAAATATGGAATATAAAGAAAGAGAAAGGAAGTATCATTTTGCTACTCAAAATATGGGACAACAGTAAGATATCTGAATGACAGACATCTGGCAATTTAATGGTTCTCAAGCTTAACTCAAACTGGAATGTTAAGAGTGCTATCCTTCGAAAAGGACCATGTCCCTTTATGTATTTTGATTGTTATTGCCTAGATCTATCCTGACCTCCCTTTTCCTTCAACTCTCTTTCAATGTGTGTATACCTATGAAAGGTATGATACTAAACTTGCTAAAACATACATAATTCAAAACCATGGATACTTGATCCCATTGCATCATAATGAAAGAGTTGGTTGCTTCATGTAGGATCCATTCAAGAAGGTTTTAGCATTTCCATCTTTAGCTTGATTTTTTCAGCCAAATTTTTACGAGCATTAAGATTCTGCCTGATCCACAAGAGGTGAACCCATAAATCTGCACTTGCTACATTCTATGCCTAAGTTGATGAAAGAGAAACTACATTTTGCCTTTTATTTTCCCATGGGTGAGTGAGCAACCTATAACATAAGCCACTCCTGTGGTACTCTTTCGATCAATTCGATACCCAGCATAATCAGCATCACATGTTTTCCAATAAAAAATCTCCAGATTGACAGAATGGAACAAGGTGCCTATTTTTTTCAAGTGTCTTTGAGTTCTCTTAGAAGACATTGTTGAAAAGCAAATTTGACAACCTATCTACTTGTTTGTGAACCGAGTGTCATACTTTGCTTCTTGCAAGTTGAGTTTGATCAACTTCTTCATTCTCACCTAAAGAATTCACATTATCAGTTGAAACTGCATCATCTTTTTTTAGCACTATCTAGAGGAACGGGTCCCTCAGCATGTTCATCATATGCATCATCTTCCTTTAGATTGGTGGATTTATGAAGAGAATGTTCTTCAACAAACTCACTATTTAGATTGTCTCTCTGAATTTTAAAGCATCACTTCCATGTAAGACTCTTCTTTCTTTTGCAACTTCTGAATTCTTCTAGACTCATCAAAAATCACATGAATATCTTTTTTAATGCACACATTTTATACATCGAATAAGTCTTGCTGGAGGAAGAGTATCGCACACATATATTTTCAACATCATTAAGATTACACTACTCAATATCATTATTATTGTCACAAAACATGTTACATTCATCACTTCAGCCCAAGAGTTCTTGAAAGATTAAAAGCCTGCATAATTTACCTGAAGGATGGTCTGATCTTCTTCTCACTAACACCACTGTCACAACCTTTGTAACCTGCAAATTTCATTTTGGGCAAACTAGGACCAGCTCCCCTGACACAGGTTTGTGCAGCAAAGAAGCACTCACATGAGCATGTATCTTGTCTTATACCTCTACATTTTCACCTCAAGCATTGAGGCCAGTGTAACTTTCATAACGAGCGGTAATCAGATCAGTAATATACATGTGCTTGAATCTCTTTTTTCTATAAAAATCATCACTTGAGAAAGCAAGTTTTTGACCACATGTTATTTCTGATAAGAAATGAACTTTACTTTAATCATCACAAATGTGTGAAGTACATAAATATTGTACTTCAACCATTGACATAGTACATATTATAAATATTGTGTTCCATAGATATTCGAAACATGTGTTCCCCTAAAACTACCCTTTCTTTCCATCTCCAAATAAGAAACCTCCACCTTGAAGTTCCTTTAGAGAGAGAGAGAGAGAGAGAGAGGAGAGAGAGAGAGAGAGAGAGAAAGTTTTTTAGTTTTCCGAGTCACATGCTTGGAGCATCTTCTTTTTCATGCGCAACCACAGACTGATTCTACTTCTTCTCACCTCCATACTGTATCACTTGTTAGCCTTGGGAACCAAGTATAGTCGGAGTTTCCAGTAAGTAGATGATGGAGTGATAAAATAATCTTTTACCTAGTGAGGAAGACAACTTTTCTTCGTCTTAGGACCATAAGAAGGACCAAGTACCTTCTTCACTCTATTTTTTATGGAATAATTTGACAAACTTCCCTCATATTTTTTCAAACTTTGTCAATCTTTAAGATGTCCATCTAGACCACAATTCACACAGAACAGATTATCTGCATCAGGAATATTTTTGCTTCGAAGATTGTAGAAGGATTTTATCTTGTAATGGTCCAACCCTCTTTTACTGTTGTTGTCTTTACCGATCAAATTTATAAGAATCTTAGAGGAATTGGTCCATTTGAGGTTTTTTTTTTCAATTCATCTTTTACACGGACCAGGTCCCTCTCTAGCATATGATTTCTCTCAAGAGACTATTTCATCTTCATTTCAGCAGTGTGCAACTTATTTTTAAGCTTCAACTGCAAGTTGTTGGCCTCAATCTTTCCTTTTAAAATTGCACTAGTCGCAGCTTTTATCCTTTCCTTCAGTTCTAGATTTTTAGCTTCTAAAACAATCATTTGACTTTCAATATCAGATATTGGGCAACTAAAACAAATTTTCCATCTTAAGAAATGTCTATTTCGTTGTTTATGAGATCCTTCTCATCTATTAGTTGACTTATTCAATCAAGTAATACAACTCTAGCTTTCTCAACTTAATAGTAGAAGAGGTATTCAAGTTTTGCTTGAAATAGAATGGAGTTGCCTTTTCATTATAATTTTCTTCATTCGACATTGCTATGAAAGAAACATCTGTGTGTTCATATTAATCTGAATCACCTGAGGAATTTTCCCATGCAGTCGTTCTTTACCGCCCGGAAGAAAGCATCTCTTCTGTTTATTTTGAGGCGGACTTGGTCCCCCTCTTTGTCTTTACCTTCTGCAGTCTTGACATATTTTCTTTGGTCAAGCTTGTACGAAAGACAATTCCAATGGAGTGATCTAGTTGATTACACTTGTAACACTCCTTCCTTGAGCTGGTAGCCTTGTCATGATTTTCTTTTTTCTGATCAGCCTGATCAATCAGATCTGTCCTCTAGCCTTTGCCCTTAAAAATGAGACATTCTTTATTTCTATGCAAATCATGAGCTTGAAGAATCTCGAATAGTGTATTTTGAGTCGCCTCTTTAGGGCCCTTTGTCTCATCTGCAAACACATATTCATTTGGCGAAGATTTGGGAAGAATTTTCAATATCTTAGAGACTTGTTTGCACATCGGAATAGGTTCATCAAGAAACAAGAGCTCATTGATGATGGTGGAGAATTTTGTCTGCATTTCATTATTTTGTCACCTTCTTTGAAACTAAGAAATAAAAATATCTAGATTAGATTTCCTTGTATCTTCAGTACCTTGAAGGTATTTCTTAGCAGACCCCAAATTTCCTTGGATGATTCGCACGAAGAGATAAGATCATAATCTTTTATTCCAATTCCACACATAACAAGCTTCTTGGCTTTGTAATTTTTTTAGTTAGTTGCTTGTTAGAGTCATTATACTGTTTTCTAGTTCTGGAACGACTGTTGTTATATCTCCAACCTTAACCTCCATGGTTGGAACATAAGGACTTCACATATCACGTGCCACACTTCAATGTCCTCAGAAATGAAATAGTCTCTCGTCCTAATCTTCCACCAACTATAGAACTGACTATCAAGAAGAGGTGTCCTTGTTGAGGACTGAATACTTTGTACCCTCAGTGCCATCTCCATTCCTTTCAAGAATAAGTCTCTTGGTGTTAACCAGATAGAGAGTCCAAGCTCTGAAATCAATTTTTAGATAGTATGCCTCCACTTATATAGATGGGACTAGGTCCTAAAAATAGTAAAACAAGACAGTAAAGAACAAATAAAGAAATGTAAAGATTGACAAGCAACTCTATGTTGAAACCTCTTTGCTCAAGGGAGGAGAACAACGATTTGTTCTCAACGGGACTTTTGAAATAACTTTCAATAATCTTAAAAAAGCAAAAGTAAAAGTCGGTTACAACCAGAGATTAGCATGCTAATCTTCCCCACTAAATAATACTCCCTATCACTTAGCTGAGCCTGCGAAGATGCAACACCGCTCTCAATACTAATCTTACAAGATTAATATATACTTAGAGTAAGAACCTAAGTTACCCTCAACCTAGACCTTACAATGATACACTAAAATTTGAAATATTTCTTTCACAGTTAAAACGAATCCTACAATTTAAGAATGATTACAAGCAAATAGAATACAAGAAATACAGAAAGCAATAAATGCACGTTGATCAGTTCTCTTGATATTCTTGAAGATTGAAATTTCTCTCATTGAATAAATGTATGAATTTTGTTGTTGTTTGTTTTGTATATACCAAGAAAAGTTATCACCCATCAAACGAACAATTAGTCGTCCCTGATTAGTAAAGTACTCTGCTGCTTCATGAGCATTCCTGAAGCATACAAATTTTACAGTTGTGCAGTACTTTGATGCATGGACGAGTTTCAGACTCTTTAGAGGACCAACTCCCTGCACTTGTGAGAAGATTATCAAAACATTTAAGAGCATAAAGACATATCAATTTCAACATTTTTGGTTATGACATAGAACCTGCATACCTCCTCACATGAGTGTACAATCATTCATTTATATGGCCATAAAAAACAAGCATTATTCATATGGCCAATGAACTCTCCTTCACTCTATTTAGTCTCGTTGTTGAGTTGAGCAGAGTTCTTACTTGAATATGGCTTTCTATTTGTAAGCTTAAGAATTTTGTTTGCCAAATCTTGAGTTTGTGTTATGTGTTAAGAGATTATATCAAAATGAACACAAGCTCCCTAGGACCGCCCATTAGCTGAGAGCCTGTCATTTTTGAAGGACGTGCACCTACCACTTTAGAGGTGGCAGCTTTATTGACAGCTGTCTTATCGTCCTTTCACATAAATAGTCTAGCAGGGACCAGGTCCCTTGAAAACTTCTTAATGAATTCTCTAAAGGCTTGTTGGATGAGTTCCTTCTTTGAAAGAAAGAATTTAATATGGTGTTTGTGATGGTGAAAATATCAACCATAAAGAGTTTTTATCTATTAGACAAACACCCACCCTATTTTGATTAGTGTAGTACACTGACACCTCACCAACCTCAGACATGAAAGCTTTACAGTTGTACCCATTTATAGATCAGGACAAGCGAACTAAGACAGTGACCAAGTCCCTTCATTTGTGAGGATCATAAAAACACCTACAATATAACAATATCGATATCCTTATTTTCAAAAGAAGGTTATGGAGAAGTTAGTGTAGGAAATTTTAAAAGAAGGGATAAACAGAACAAGTGCTAGCACAATTTCCTCTCAAATATTGTTTTTTCTAGAAAATGATGGCACATGTCGGATTTGTGTTGTCTATCGTGCATTAAATGCAACCATGATTCCTGATAAATTTCCAATTCCTACCATTGATGAACTTTTTTATGAATTAAATGGTGTCCACTATTTTTCCAAGCTCTATTTATTGTCTGTAGATCATAAAATGAATGTCCGCCTGGAGGACTAGTGATGATAGAAATTATGAATTTCTCTTCAAGCTATTTGGACTTACAAACGCGTCCTCTACATTTCAGGGAACTATGAATGAGATATTCATATCTTATTGCATCTATATGTCGTGGTATTCTATCATAATACGTTTTTATATAGACTGATCAATTGGAATATTTGGTATCAGTTCTTCAATTATTGTGTCAACATCCGTTTGTGGCCAAGCGGTCCAAACGCTTATTTTTGACAGGAATCAGTTGACTACTTGGTACATATTCTCTCATCGTAAGGACTCAAGGATTATCCGTCGATCCAGAAAAAGTGGAATCCATCCAGCAATAGGCATTACCTCGTACATTGAAAGAACTACAAGTTTTCTAGGCCTTACATGCTACTTAAGATGAGTCATCCACAATTGAGATTCCATAGCAAGCTCAATCATTGACTTGATCAAGAAGGAGGTTTTTCATTAGACAAAAGAAGCTCAAACAACATTTGAAATTTTAAAGACTAAATAAGGTTGTACTCCAGCATTGACATTTCCATATTTAAATTACGAATTTCAAGTAGAGACATACACTTCGGGAAATGAATTGGTGTCGTTTTATATTAAAAGTGGCACTGAATCACTTATTTTTGTCAGAATTTCCATGCAAGAATGCAACAAGCTGTGACATATCGTTATTAGATGTTTGCCATTACTCAAGTAGTTAGTAAATGGAGGCAATATCATCTTGGTAGAGGGTTTACTATACTAATAGATCAGTAGTGTTTGAAGAACCTCACCTATCAAACCATCAAAAATTGCAAGAAAAAAAATAGCTTACTAAACTAGTAAGTTATGATTATCATATCATATATAGTCCTGGGAAACAATATTAAGTTGCTGATGTCATCTCTCATAATTCAGATGGTTTTGTTCTGGTCATTACTGCTGGGACCATTAATGTAGAACAGAGTTGAAATCCTTGAGTTAATTACATCCTGAACTATTGTCTATTCAACAAATTCTGCAAAAAGATGTGGAAACTCACATGGATTTCTAGTTCATGGATGCATTGTTATTTTTCAAAGGCAGGCTTGTGATTTTATTAGATGCACACTACAAATCAAGCTAAAATCTGAATTTCATGCCACAAATATCGGAAGACATGTTGATGTTGCAAGATCATTCCATCGATTAGCTTCAAATTCTTATTGGCGACAGATGACAAGTATGTGAAATCATTTATCATAACTTTTCAATTATGTTAACATATGAAAGACATAAACTTGCACACACCATGTTTATTGAAGTGTCTTGCTATACTGGATCAAGTCTTTGAAGATATTTCAATAGAATTGATAACGGATCAGTACTTTGAAGATATTTCAATAGATTTTATATATTTCTTCAATGTTCTTAAGGGAAAATTACTATCCTTACTATGGTGGTTCATCTTACCAAATATGTAACGACCTGTTTAGTCGTTTGAGCAGCAGATTTTATTTCTGGAAAATTGGCTGAAACGACGGAACCCCCGACGGACCGTCACAGGCACGACGGACCGTCGCAGGGTCTCGTTTCAATATACTTAGAAATTCTGAAATTGGGTACTGAAAATCGACTCTCTGAACTTCGTAACGAACTTGCAGGACGGACCGTCACAGGTGAGACGGACCGTCGCAGTCCACTTGAGTTCTAAGAGGCTGCGACGACCTGCGTGACAGACCGTCGCAGGCATGACGGCCCGTCACAGGTTGCGCAAATCCCAGGCAGAATCAGATTTCTTCACACGTTTTAAGGGACGTTTTGGACTATTCTTTCCTTAATTATAGATTTCGTGGGTTTATATTAATAACTCAAATTCTTGAGGGATAAAAGAGGTAACTTTGGGTTAATTAGTGGGGTATTCTTGCCATCTTTTACACTTTATTATATGTTAATTAGGGTAAAAAGAAAGGGGGTTTGAATAAGAAAAAGAGGAAAGAAAAGAGAGAGAGAGATTGATCGATTGAGAGAGTCGAACGAGGAAGAAGAATATCAAAGCTTGGGAAATTGCTTGTTGATTCCAATTCTTCGGTGGAGGTAGGTTATGGTTTTTACGATATTCGTAGTGAACTCTTAATAGTGAATGATATGTATTGATTGTATTGTAAAACCCTGCTATATGCTTAATTGTACGCTTGCATGATATGATTATGTGATTTTGATAAGACAAGCATGATGAAAACTATTGAATCCAAAATCTTGAAAGAAACTTTAATCTATGTTATTAATGATGATGCCTTGGTATAAAAAGGCTTGATGAATTAAAGTGATGGGATTGATGATGCCTTGGTATAGAAAGGCTTGAATGAACGGATAGAATGAGGTTAGTAGTGGATCGGAGTGTCATGTTCCGACACATTATTAGTGGATCGGAGTGTCACTTTCCGACACATAGTATTAGTGGGACGGGTGTCACGAACCGACACGTAGAATTAGGGGATCAGAGTGTCACGTACCGACACATATAGGGGATCGGAGTGTCACGTTCCGACACATATAGGGGATCGGAGTGTCACGTACCGACACATATAGGGGATCGGGTGTCACGAACCGACACGTAGAATTATGGGATCGGAGTGTCACGTACCGACACATAGTGGTAGGGGATCGGAGTGTCACGTACCGACACAAGAGGAAGAAAGATAATGAATCTTGAAAGAGGATAAATATACTCAACATAATGAACTTAATCCCCAAATGAGTATGGTATTGAGGCTTGAGTCCTCATGGATGAACTTGGTGGTATTTATTGATGATTTAATACTTGTTGTTGCTACATGTTGAGTATTGTAGTTGGTTTTATATTACTTGATATATACTATTCCTTATTTTGAGTTGGCCGACGATATCTACTCAGTACTTGTGATGTACTGGACCCCCTACTTTTATGTTTTCTTCTTTGTTGTTTGTGAATGCAGCAAACGTTCCGTCAACTTCAACTCAGCAGTAAATCAAGCCAGTCTTTGTCACACACGATCTCAGGTGAGCTAATGCTTCAAGCTTGGACTGGGTCTTCTTCTTCAAGTCTTGATGCCTTGAACTTCCGGCATGGACAAGCTTTCTATTGTTTTGTTGTTTCTTAGAATACTCTTAGTTTAGTCATTTGATTTTAGATGTTCTTGGAGTGATGACTTCCAGATTCTGGGGAAATAATAGATGTTGATTTGTTTTATTTAATGAGTTTAAGTCTTCCGCATTACTTTCTGTTGATATATGTTAAAATGTTAAGGTTTATATGGGTTGGTTCGCTCACATAGGAGGGTAAATGTGGGTGCCAGTCGCGGCCCCGATTTGGGTCGTGACAAACTTGGTATCAGAGCATTAGGTTCATTGGTCTCATCACACAAGAACAGGTCTAGTAGAGTCTTAAGGAACGGTAGGGGGACGCCTTTACTTTTCCTTGAGAGGCTATAAGACTTTAGGAAAATTCACTCTTTCATTCTTTCTTTCGTGCTACTACTTGAGTCCAATTGGTATCTAGGCGATACGAATTGGTATCTGACCATCTTCACTCTATTTCGCAGATGGTTAGAACTAGAGCAACGACCGCACCACCGACAACAACCGGCAAGACAGAAACGTCTGAGCCAGCCACTGGGCTGTGGCTCGGGGAAGAGCAGCGGCGCAAGAGGCCGTGGTAGAGGTCGTGGGAGGACGTCCTCTAGAGGAAGAGGACGAGCACCTAGCCCATCTGATGCTAGGGCAGTGACTCCTCCACCGACTGAGGAGGTAGTAAGAGAAGGGGAGGATGGGGAGAATGAACAAGTGCAAAATGAGGAAATGCCACCCCAACCTACCCTAGAGATGATTAATAAGGTTTTGGCTTACCTTAGCGGGTTATCTGATCACGGTCAGGCACCTCCAGTGGTTTTTGCACCAACACCTCCGGTTTTAGAGGTACGACATGCGGCTACTATGGCTCCCCGCATGGATGCCTCATTGGAGATAGGCACATTTCCACGTCTGACTACTGGACCGATAATGACAAACGATCAGCACGAACTTTTCAGTAAGTTCTTGAAATTGAAACCTCCAGTCTTCAAGGGTGCAGAATCTGAAGATGCTTATGATTTTCTGGTTGATTGTCATGAGCTACTACACAAGATGGGGATAGTAGAACGGTTTGGCTGTTGAGTTCGTGAGCTATCAGTTTCAAGGAACGCCAAAATGTGGTGGCGGTCACATGTTGAGTGTCAACCAACAGAGGCACCACCTATGACTTGGGAGTCATTCTCTAGCTTGTTTATGGAGAAGTATATCCCAAGGACTTTGAGAGATAGAAAGAGGGATGAGTTCTTGAGTCTTGAGCAAGAAGAGTGATGACGGTTAATGCATATGAGGCTAAATTTCGCGCATTATCTAGGTATGCCACCCAACTTTGTTTCAGTCCACAAGAGCGGATTCGCCGGTTTGTGAAGGGGTTGAGGTCAGAATTGCGGATTTCGGCCTTACAGATAGCGGCAACGGCAAAATCCTTCCAAGAGGGGTGGTAGACTTTGTGATAGAGGTGGAAGGAGTGAAGCCAGACGACTTCACCACGACATCGACAGCGAAAAGGTTCGAAAGGGAGGTGAGTTCAATGGTTCGTATGCTAGAGGACAGAGTTCTGGAGCTACTCAGTTCGACCAATTCAGTCTTCACTACGACTGTTAGTTGGGGGTCCACTCAGAACGGTCAACACTTCTCGAGAGACCTATGCTCGACTCCAGAGAGTGTTAGGATGTGGGGAGATGGGACATATTAGGAGGAATTGTCCAAAACAGAGTTACAGACCCCCAATAGCTAGAGGTAGAGGTGGTCATGGTAGAGGCCGTTTTTCTGGAGGACGTGGTGGTCGAGGTAATGGTGGTCCACCAAAACGCAGAGGTGATGGGAAAACTGGAGCCACTACGACACAACATGGTAGGGGCAATGGACAGACGGTGATAGGGCCCATTGTTACGCTTTCCCTGGGAGATCTGAAGCGGAGGCGTCTGATGCTGTTATCACAGGTAATCTTTTGGTTTGTGATTGCATGGCATCTGTATTATTTGACCCTGGCTCCACTTTTTCATATGTATCTTCATCATTTGCTAATGGTCTAAATTTACACATGTGAATTACTTGATGCCTATTCGTGTTTCTACGCTCCGGTGGGTGAGTCTGTGTAGTTGAAAGGTATATAGGTCTTGTTTGGTGAACTTGTGGGGAGCAACACTTATGTAGATCTGGTTATCCTAGAAATGGTTGATTTTGATGTAATTCTGGGTATGACTTGGCTTTCTCCGCAATTTGCAATCTTGGATTGTAATGCTAAATCGGTGACGTTAGCCAAGCCTGGGACAGATCCGTTAGTGTGGGAGGGTGACTACACTTCCAATCCGGTGCGTATCATCTCATTTCTTCATGCTAAGAAAATGGTTAGTAAAGGGTGTTTAGCTTTCTTGGCCCATCTCAAGGATGACACTACCTAAGTACCTTCGATGAGTCGGTTTCGGTAGTCCGTGAGTTTTTTGATGTGTTTCCCCGCAGATCTTCCTGGTATGCCACCAGATAGGGATATTGACTTCTGCATCGACCTTGAACCGGGCACTCGCCCCATTTCTATACCCCCTTATAGAATGGCTCCCGCCGAATTAAGAGAGTTAAAAGGCTCAACTTCAAGAGTTTGAGCAAAGGCTTCATTAGGCCAAGTGCATCTCCTTGGGGTGCTCCGGTTTTGTTTGTGAAGAAGAAGGATGTGAGTTTTCGGATGTGCATAGACTACCGGCAATTGAACAAGGAAACGATTAAGAACAAGTATCCTCTTCCTCGCATTGATGATTTATATTCGATCATTTACAAGGTGCTTGTCTTCTCTAGATTGACTTGAGATCCGGTTATCATCAATTGAAAATACGGGCAACGGATGTACCAAAGACTGCTTTTCGAACTAGGTATGGACATTATGAATTTGTGGTGATGTCCTTGGTCTTACGAATGCCCCTGCTGCGTTCATGAGCTTGATGAACGGGATTTTTAAGCCGTATTTGGACCTCTTCGTGATTGTATTCATTGATGATATATTGGTATACTCAAAGAGCAAGAAGGAACATGAAGAGCATTTAAGAATGGTATTGGAAACGTTGAGGAAGAAAAGCTTTATGCCAAGTTCTCAAAGTGTGAGTTTTGGCTAGATGCAGTGTCCTTCTTGGGGCATGTGGTTTCGAAGGATGGGGTAATGGTAGATCCTTCTAAGATTGAGACAGTGAGAATTGGGTAAGACCCACTAATGTGTCAGAAATAAGAAGCTTTGTTGGTTAGCTAGCTACTACCGCCCATTTGTCAAGGATTCTCTTCTATTGCGTCCCAATTGACGAACTTGACTAAGCAAAATGTTCCATTTGTATGGTCGGATGAGTGTGAGGAAAGCTTTCAGAAACTCAAGGCTTTATTGACTACCGCACCTACCTCACCTTGCGGTA
>JAKWJD010000726.1:0-17681 GCA_027705065.1 Solanum peruvianum
AACTAAAACAAGGCAGGTGGAAGTGAAAAAACGCAGAAAAATGGCTGACATACAGTGATATACATTTTTTTGTATACACTGGTATACAGTGATATACATAGTCAAAATGCAATAGTCACAGGTCGAGGAATAAAGATGGGATCGAAAACTGAAATAACGGGTCAAGAAGCTAAAGATAAGTTTGTATACATTCAGTTTACGGCCCTATATGTCACGCCCCAAGCTACCTCGAAAAGCAGACACAGGAGCTAGGACCACAAGTGATCCTTGTTGGCATGATCATGAGCATACTAAAGATAATAAACTGATGGGAAGTTATATCGTAATTAAAATGAAAAAATGGGGAATATTCATATACTATAACTGAGATATATGAAAACTGATGAGTTTAATACAAATAAGATATTAACTTTGAAACTAACCATGTTTGAAAATAGTCTCTAACTGACTAGAAATGTTGGGACAGACCCCAACTAAGGCTAGCAAAAACTGAAACTAAAGGACTAAAAATACTTAAATAAACTCATGACTATTGTCCTTGGAGAATGAGGACTCACCACTGATTTTGCTGAACTGGAGACTGAGAATCGATCTAAGCGTGATCTGGATGCTGAAAACTTGAACCTACATCATGAAAAGATGTAGCACGTATGCGTCAGTACTTGAAAGATACTAAGCACGTAGGATAAAGTAAAGTTGTAATAAAACATAACTTAACAAAGAATAAAACAATGATACAATCTGAACATGATATATTTAATCTGAGATAACTGAGTGCGGTGATCAATTTATACAATGCTGGAACTAAAATTAGATATACTGATAAATGATCAATGCAATGGAATCTGACTGAACTGTGGAAGCTCCTAAGAACCGACAATAAAATTAAATGAGCTAAATGTGGAGTTTGATATACATCGAAAGAATCCAATATACCCTGCCAGAGGTATAAAGGCATGCTGGCGTGATCATTGATCTAATCCCCACAGGAAAGACTTACAACCTACTTGGTCAGTAGTTCTGGTACTATTTGGGTATGCTAAAACCTAGTTCAACTCGGTCCCCAGTGAATTAGTTGTTAACTAATTATGATTAAGTTTTTGTAAATATTGGATAGTTCAAACTGAACATGCAAACTAAGAATGCAATAATTAATCTAATAATGATGTATTAATAACTAAGGCATGTATGTCTGAAGTAACTGAAATATCTAACCTAGCATGTATAATTTAAGAACAAAAGAAATATGTATTTGGGGTTCTGAAATTCATGTAATTAAGTTGAGTAATAACATGGTAATTGATTTGGAACATATAACTAGCTAATTCATGATAATCTAATGAAGTTCTAGAAACTCTAGGTCTAATACGATAAGGGAATCAAGAATCTGACTGATATCTAAGGATCTAATGGGTAAAAGGAATCCATTAGTGAAATTCCACGTACCTGGTGACGAATCCATGAAGAAATCTTTATATTTCGGGGCTGGAACTGATGGAACCTTGTTAGGTTTTGGAACTAGGGTTCTTGACTTTTTTCTCCTCTCTTGCTTCTAATTTTTATGTTTTGATTAATGATTTGACTTAGGTAAGTTTTAGTTATGTTTCTAGGATTAAAATGACTAAAATCTCATAATTTAGGATTTAAACTATTTATCTTACGGGTTAAACGAACTAGAAAAAGACCAAAAGACCCCTGAAATAATTGTTGTCGGAGCAATCG
Organism: Solanum peruvianum; assembly: GCA_027705065.1. Lineage (NCBI taxonomy): Eukaryota > Viridiplantae > Streptophyta > Magnoliopsida > Solanales > Solanaceae > Solanum > Solanum peruvianum. Next base: position 1,723 of record JAKWJD010000726.1, read on the forward strand.
ACGACTTGGACTATGATCCATCGTTTGAGTCTACTCGACAGGACTTCACTAAAATGGGCATAACTTTTACTCGGAGGTCCGATTTTAGCAAACTTGGTGGCCTTGGAAAGAGGATAAAATAATCCATCATACATAGGTCATAAGACACCTAATTTATTTTGTGCTAATAGTTATGACCATTTGAAGTTGCTTCAATCAACAATTTCCTCCTAAATGGTTGTTAACCATCACTTATGGTCCGTAGGTCTATCTATAGACCGTACTGGTCAATGGTTGGTCCTGTCAGAGGTTGGCTAAAGGGGTCTTCTCCACGGACTGTGGTCTGACTTACGGATCGTAGGTTTGTCATGGGTCGAGACTTAGTCGATTTTCTGAGCTGATTTTTAGGAGGGGCGACTGTGGTGAACCACAAACCCATAGTACGGGCCGTAGATCAGAGTACGGGCCGTAGATGGTGACCGTAGATTGCACATGCAATTTCTGAAAAATGAAAGTCTGGTTTATACTGAATAGAGTTCAAGAACATGCAAATGCGCTGAAAATACAAGTACAAACTGAGGAACATAATTCTAAGGATAAATTCACGCATGAATAACTGAAGAACTGAAGAGGAACCATTACCTCAAGATGGAGTGGAATCGGAAGGAAACAGGTGAGGGTACTTGGCTTTCATGGCTGCTTCTGCTTCCTAAGTAACTCCCTCTACGGAATGACTTCTCCACAGAACCTTGCCTGAAGTGACTTCTTTGTTTCTCAACCTTCTAACCTGACGGTTAAGAATCTTAACTGGTACATCCTCATATGAGCATATCAGAGGTTGGATCGCCCACACACTTCTTCAAGAGCAAGATGTGGAAGACTGGATGCACTACTACTAGTTCTGCCTGGCAACTCTATTTATATGACAACTTGCCAACCGTTTTTAGATCTTGTAAGGGCCTACATATCTAGGACTGAGCTTTCTTTCTTGCCAAATCCCATCACCCCTTCATAGGTGCCACTTTCAAGAAAATTCAATCATTAACTTGGAACTTATGTTCCCTTATCCTTACATTTGCATAAGATTTTTGACGACTCTGGGCTGTCTTAAGTCTATCTCTAATGAGTTGCACTTTCTCCGTAGCATAAAGAACTGAATTTGGACCTATTAAGTTGCTTCACCTACTTTTGACCAACCTAGAAGATCTACATCTACGCCCATATAGTGCTCTCATAAGGAGCCATGTGAATGCGGAATGGTAGATATTGTTAGTAGGCGAACTCAATAAGAGGAAGATGATCATCTCAACTATCGTTGAAATCGATCACACAAGCTCTTAACATATTCTCTAGGGTCTGAATGATACGCGCACCTGTTCATCCGTCTGCGGATGAAATGGTGGCTAAGTAAACCTGAGTACCAAGACCCCTATGAAATGACTTTCAGAAATGAGAGGTAAACTGATTTCCTCTATCTGAGATGATAGACACGGAAACCCCATGCAATCTCACAATTTCATTAATGTAAAGCTTGGCATAGTCCTCACCAAATCTGTGTAGTCTTGATCGCCAAAAAGTGAGAAGGACTTAGTCATCCTGTCAACTATCACCCAAATGGAGTCATCCTGTCTACGAGTTCGAAGTAACCCTGTGATGTAATATATATTGATAATTTTCCATGTCCAAGTAGGAATGCCGATCTCTAGAGTCATACCCCTAGGTTTTTGATGTTCTACCTTGATTTGCTGGCAGTTGGGGCACTTACAAAATTTGCTACATCCCTCTTCATGTCATTTCACCAGTAGACTTCCCGTAGATCGAGATGGATCTTAGTGGAATCTGGATGAATAGAATATCTAGAGTTTTGGGTCCTTCCCGGCCACCCCCGAATCACCACCGCCCGTGCCACCCCCCAATACTCATCCCATGTTAACCCGTGGCAAAGACAGTATCTTTAAACCCAAAACCTTTCAGGCTACCATACTACCAAATACACCCCTTCCCGATAGTGAACCAACAACCTACTCTGTTGCCTAAAAAAATGCTTATTGGCGTCATGCTATGGATGACGAGTTTAAGGCTTTGACTGATCAGAAGACTTGGGTTCTTGTACCTAAGCCCCATGGGCGGCACCCAGTGGGCTGTAAATGGGTTTACAAGATTAAACACAATGCGGATGGCAGTATTTCCAGGTACAAGGCTCGTTTGGTTGCTAAAGGCTACAATCAAGAGTATGGGCTTGATTACTCCGAGACATTCAGTCATGTTATTCGGCAGGAAACCATTCGCCTGGTACTGTCACTCGCCGTGCGCAACAATTGACTCATCAATCAGTTGGATGTTTCCAATGCTTTTCTTCATGGTATGATTGATGAAACTATCTACATGATGCAACCACCGGGCTGTGTTGATCCCCGCTTCCCTCAACATGTTTGCAAAACCCAGAAGTCTCTGTATGGGCTCAAACAAGCCCCCCGTGCTTGGTACACACGTCTGAAAACGTTCCTCCAGGACTCGGCTTCACGTGTTGCGTACACGACACGAGTCTGTTTACTCGACTTTCAGCACACGGTACAATCATTCTTCTTGTCTATGTAGATGTATCATTATTACAGGCTCTACTGCAGCTCTCATTCAGGATGTCACTCGAGCTATGCATACTACCTTCAAAATGAAGGACCTTGGCCCGTTACATTATTTTCTGGAATGGAGGTTTCTCGGACAGGCAGCGGTTTGTTTCTTCATCAGTCAAAATATGCTCGAGATCTGTGCAGAAAGCTGGACTGGAAAAATGCACCAGTCAACCAACACCAATGGCAGTCTCTTCGTCTACGAATAGAGCCGACACCCCCTTGCCGATATCACCCACTTCCCGCAGCTCATTGGGGCTCTACAGTATCTGGCCATTACCCGTCCTGACATCCAGTTTGCTGTCAACCGAGGTTGCTCAGCGCATGCATCACCAAGTGAACATGATTACCATTGTCTAAAACGCATTCTCAGGTACATTTTTGGCACTCTTGGTCGTGGTTTACTCATTCGACCGGGGACTTGGAGCTTCGGGGTTTCTCAGATTCGGATTGGCGAATGATAAAAATGACAGAAAATCTATATCGGGGTTTCTCATTTTTTTTGGGGCCGACCTGATCTCCTGGTGTACAAAAAAACAACCCAAGGTCTCTCGGTCCTCGACTGAAGCTGAATACCGCGCCCTTGCTCTTCTTGCTGCTGAGACCATGTGGGTCACATATATCTTCGCCAACCCGCGCCACTCACACTGTTCCTGCCTCTATTGTGACAACAAATCAACCATCTGTGTGGCCAAGAATTCCGTCCTACACACAGAATAAAGCATGTTGATACCGATTGTCTCTTTGTTCGCGATGAAGTTCAGGCCGGCCATGATTGTGCAGTATGTACCCACTGAAGAATTAAATAATTTTACTTACCACTATTATGAGTTAAGAAGCATTTTAATTAAAATAATCAATTGATCACTTTATTTAAGACAAATGCAGTTAGTTGATTATGTAATGACTCTATAATGCCTTAAAAAATTAATTAAACTTATTAATTGAAAGACAATTATAATTAATTAACTTTATTTATTGTTAATTATGAGTTTATGAAATATTTTATATTAAAGTAATCAATTGATCACTTTATTTAAGACATATACAATACATTTAGTTGATCACGTAATTACTCCGTAAAGAATTGAAAATGTAATTGGCCTTATTAATTCAAAGGTAATTAGAATTAAATAACCTTACTTATCACTAATTATGCGTTAACAAACATTTCAAATAAAATTAATCAATTGCACTTTATTTAAGACAAATTCAGTTAATTGATCATTAATCACTCTATAATGCATTGAAAATGTAATTGGACTTACTAATTGAAAGGTAACTATAATTAAATAATTTTGTTTCTAACTAATTATGAGATAATGAAGCATTTCATAGCAAAAATAATCAACACTTTATTTAAGACAAATATAATTAGTTGATCATGTAATTTACTTTATAATGCTTTGAAAATTTAATTAACCTTTTTGCAAAATTAAATTAAATTTATTAATCGAAAGTTAATTATAATTTATTTATAACTAATTATGAGTTAAATGAAGCATTTCAAATTAAAATAATCAATTGATCACTTTATTTAAGACAAATGCAGTTAGTTGATTATGTAATGACTCTATAATGCCTTAAAAAATTAATTAACTTATTAATTGAAAGACAATTATAATTAATTAATTTATTTATTGTTAATTATGAGTTTATGAAAATTTTATATTAAAGTAATCAATTGATCACTTTATTTAAGACATATACAATACATTTAGTTGATCACGTAATTACTCCGTAAAGAATTGAAAATGTAATTGGCCTTATAATTCAAAGGTAATTAGAATTAATAACCTTACTTATCACTAATATGCGTTAACAAACATTTCAAATAAAATTAATCAATTGCACTTTATTTAGACAAATTCAGTTAATTGATCATTATCACTCTATAATGCATTGAAAATGTAATTGGACTTACTAATGAAAGGTAACTATAATTAAATAATTTTGTTTCTAACTAATTATGAGATAATGAAGCATTTCATAGCAAACATAATCAACACTTTATTTAAGACAAATATAATTAGTTGATCATGTAATACTTTATAATGCTTTGAAAATTTAAAATTTAAACTTTTTGCAAAATTAAATTAAATTTATTAATCGAAAGTTAATTATAATTTATTTATAACTAATTATGAGTTAAATGAAGCATTTCAAATTAAATAATCAATTGATCACTTTATTTAAGTCATATATAGATAGTTGATCATGTAATTACTCTATAATGCATTGAAAATATAATTGAACTTATTAATTGAAAGGTAATTATAATTAAATACATATGCTCATCTATTGCAATTGATGCTCATCTGTTGCAACATGTGAATCATTCGTTGCAACAAATGAATTATCCATTGCAATAGATGAGCACATAGCCTTGATTATTTTCAATGGATAGGTCATCTATTGCAATGAATATATACATATTAGACATTTATTATAACAAATGTTCTATATTTTTTGTTGCAACATATGATCATATTTATTTTTATTATTTTTAATAATGGGTTATCTATTGCAACAATGACGCAATAGATAATGCATCTGATCAACATATGCAAATTTTATTGCAACGGATGAGTATAACTAATTTATTTTTTTATATAAAATATGAACATATAGAATCAACCAAAATGAGTTAAAATTATCAAGTCATAACTAAGTACAAAATAGTTATTTCACAATTAAAATAATTATGAAGCATTTTGAACCGTACATGTTGTTCTCATGTTGCCAATATTTTTAAATATCGAACATTTTTTTGTGGAAATGATTCCGTGACTCCACGCCTCCTCTTCGTTCTCCTTCTTCCTGGTTTGTTTGGGTCAACATATGGATGAGATATTTCTCTCTCCAAAATCTCTAAAGGAACAATCCAAGAATCTTCAGGAGGTACCATATTAATTTTCTCACAATATGCAATTCTATATGTTTCCACCGAATAATTTGGAGATGACTCACTTATTGTAACTGATGACTCACTTGTTGGATACATGTCCAAATTCAGAAACTTATCCTACATGTAAGTCAATTGTTGTAACAAATGAGTCATCCGCTGCAACAAATAACTCATCTGTTGCAATAAATGACTTGCCTGTGGGACAAACTTCTAATTCTGTCCCAACTTGACCTGATACTGCAATATAAATTCATCGAATAAACCATCTATTGCAACAGATAAATTATCTGTTACAACATATGACTCATATGTTATATTGAATGACTTATTTGTTGCGAAAAACTTCTGTAATTTTCCCAGCTTGATTTGGTACTATAATATGTATCCAACAGGTACGCCCTCTATTATAACATAAAAGTCATCTGGTGCAGCAGATGACTAATCGGTTGCAATAAATGACTTATCTGTTGGGACACGATTTTGATTTTATCCCAGCTTGGCATGGTACTACATCCAACAAGTAAGCTATATGTTGCAACAAATGACTTACCTGTTGGATACGCGACTGTAAATTATTGAAGAAATATTCAAAATACCTAAATGAGAAATTAGACTAAAAACCATCAATTTACTTATCAAACTCACATATAATGTAATGCCCAATGGTATAGGAATAAAGTTGATTTTGATAGCAATAGTAGGAAGAAGAAGAAGAAGAATAGCAAGAAAGAAAAAGGAAAAAGGAAAAAGGTGAGCCATTGATGTCTTTTTTTTCCCTCCATTTCTTATGGCCAAAGTGTAAAATAAAAAAAACTTGGGTATGAAACTTCATCCCCTTAATCCTTAATTTAAAAGTTATTACCCCTACTCAATAATTAAAACTTGAGTCACCTACCACTAATTTTAAAACTTTTCTATCATCCTTAATTCATTGTCCCTTTTGTAGTTTCATAATTTTGGTGTTCTAAGGATATCAACTGTTTCTATTCCATTGTTAATTAGTGATTTCAAATATTAACGTTTTCTACGTTTGCTTGGGAAAGCAGACTAGGATTTGATAGAAATAGTGAGCAAGAACGATCATGGTGCTAACCCTCACTTAATACATTTTTTTAGGAAAGTTAAATTCCGTTGGCATATATCAATTATGAACTCATGGCTCTTATCTAAATAACAAAGAAATATTATGAACTATCCCCTGAGCGACTCTAATCTGTGAGATATGGCCCTTCCACTCGACATTGTCAGATCGTTAAGGCTGCCTTTAGTCCCAGCTTAGCTTGTAGGCAATCTACTCCCCCAAGGAATCCTTTGCTGGCCTCCATTATATTGTCTTTTGGTGAAACACATGTACAGGTAGAGTAAGTGCACCTATTTTCAAGTCAATACAGCCGTTGGTAACCTTCTTTATCATTTCTTTCCCTACTACTGCTTCTAAAAGAAGATTTGTGGTTGAGAGAGCAACTTCTTTTCATGTCTCGTCTTCTTTTCCAAGTCGATACAGAAGTATCAAATTCAGGGAAAAGGAAGCAAAACAGAACCAACAATATGAGAGCCACACAAAGAAACATGACATTGTGGAATCCGTCCTTCAGCTCAGGCTCGTTTTGATTGGTCCACGGAACTCCTCCCACGTTCATCCCAAAAACTGTCATAAACCAAACCATGTAAGTTATCTAAAACATGCTATGCAAATGTAAAGATTCAAAACGGAAGTTCTACAAGAAGCTATTTTCACGATTTGAACCAATGATATCCTGGTCATATATATATTGCGCTAAGGCTCCACATTTTATGAAAAATAAAAAGGTTTCTTAAGAAATTTCACCTCCAGTTACAACAGACAAGGGGAGAAACATGATGGAGAGGAAAGAAAGATTGTATAGTTTTCCAGTAATTTGGTCAGCCTGCCAGCTTTCAAGACCAGCCTGAATTCCTGTAACACGATTCGCTATAAACCCAACACTTTCCTTTAGACTCTTGAGTTGACCAATTAGCTCTTCAAGGGTGTTGATGTCATCACTGGCAAACCAATCTTTTGAACAACACTTCTCCTTTACTCTTGGAATTACTTGCTCCCCATACGCAATCACCTGCACTAAAAGTAACTAATAACAAATGAAACATATGCCTAGAGTCTTGAGCATATCGAGTATCTGTTTCAACAGAAATCACATGTCTCTTCATCCGAGCAACTCCCACACGTCTCTTCATCACTTGATATGATATTGATAGGAATAAGGAATTACGTACCTGGAGGAGGCGCTGTGAGTCAAGATGCACCTTTGGAAATCTTCTATCTTCCAACATTTGTTGCTTTAAGGCAAAACAACCTGCAAAGAATACAGAGAAATCATTCGTTTGAATCATCTATAACAAACTCCAACTAACTTTTTGAAAATAAAACATGTATAACAGAATGTACCTTTGTCTAATTCCAATTCTACAGAATCCAACTCAATCTCTAGCTTTGTCACAATATCCTGAACATGATCCACATGCCTATCTAAAACGTGAATAACAAGATTTGACACAGATTTAGGCACAGGATTGTCAGCCTCTTCAAAATGATTCTTCGTCAGCAGAAAATCGAGAACATGTTCCCTGATCACAGTTCTACCCCTTCCCCTTTGTTCACCATTACTTGGACTATCCACAATAGGAATCTCTGACAAAAGAGACTCCTTTACTGGGGAAAACCCCAATCTTGGAACGCGACCTAATGACACAGTGATCACCAAATTCTCGGTAACTCTTGCAGCAATTCTAAATGTAAAGTTGCTGGATGCAGGGCCAGGTGAATTAACTCGAAAAACAAGAGCACCATTAACATGCGCGCAAAAGGGTCCATTGCTAACTAGTGATAGAATGTCTTGGAGATTCAGAGGTGGACAGAGTACATCGATAAGATACCGTGCAGATTGTGAGAGTTTCTGGTTCCACTTTGGAAGTTCAACATGATACCAACAAAATTCTTTATCTCTTCCTTCTGATAAATCCCATTCCTTGTCGAAATAATTCCCTTCTCCATCAAACATATACGCCTTTCGCCTTACACCACCAGAATAATTGTATGAGTTGTCCGGATTATGTGCTTGTGAGGTGAATTCTCTATCTCTTTCCTCTCCCTCTACGATTAGTTCTTCGTGAGTAAGCTCCATGCAGGGGAGGACTCAAAATTTTTACAAAAAGATTTGAATCTTGTGACCTAAAAGAATTTCCGAGTCACTTGAAATGCCTCCATTTTCTGTTCTTGGCAAGGAAGCTCTATCTCCCTAGCTAGCTAACTCGTATACACCAAATACAAAAATTATACAATAAAGTCCAAACAGGTACATACATATAGTTGTTCAATCTTGATATATTTTTTAACAAGAAGAAATTTCTCAGTTTTAATATTAGAAATGCGAAGCATTTCACCAAAAAATCAATTCGTCCCTAAAATAACTACCAAAAACTTATATAATCCCACATTTTTATGAAATCTGTTAGTGCCCTCCGGTCCATTTTCATACACCATGTTCATCAATGCAATGTGCAAGCCTTGAAAAAGAATAGTATTAAGACAGAAAGCTTGAATCGACAGGCCGAGAGAGAGAGAGATTGATGAAGGAAAAAGCTATGGACCTCTAATGAATAGAGCATATATAGCAGTCTCACTTCCATTCAATTGTGTTTGTTAACGTAACAAAAAGATCGGAACTACACTCATTCAATAGTCAATCTCAATAAAAATGTTTTGTTATAATTCTAATATGCTCTCCAAAGTTATGATTCATCCAATAATATTCTTAGAGATTTTTACTTATACAGCCGTTCATCATAATCATAGTAAGAAATATTTATTTTTTGTATGTCCTCAAGCCGCTGTAATTAGTTTGGCCGGAACAACTAGATGTATTACAACATTTTTACATCAATATAATAGCCTACAAATATATATTTTTTCATATTAATTTATAATAGTATACATTTATACATAAAAATGTTTTTTCTTTTATATATTTGAGTACAAGTATAATTAGTTTTTATTGACACGATAATGTGTAATATAACTTTTACTTTTATTTTCATATAAAATTTCATATTACTGCTAGAGTAACATTACATTTACCGTCATTTTTTCTTAATATAAAGTTCATAATCCACTTTTCACTTACCCGTCCAAATAGCCCATCAAATATGAGTTGAAAGATTAATTTTAAATATGGTTAATATTTGGGGCCGAAGTCATGTGCAGACCCTTAAAGTTGTCTGCATATTTCATATAGACACCTCAATTATGCCTATAACCTATTGAACACCTAAACAGTTCAAAAAGTAGTCCTATTAAACACAAATGTTGATGTGGCAAAAAATATATTTTTCACTTCAACTAAGCGCGTGAAATTTTTTTAAATATTATTTTATTTTAATTTTTTCAAAAAAAAATTGATACTTTTTGCCACTTGGCATTTAAATAGTTTATTTGTTTTAAAGAATAATTTAAACTTAATATCAATTGTTAAAAAAAAAAAACCACCCACCCCACCTCTTTCAAATTGGCTTTTTCACCAAAGAGAAGAAGACGTGCACATTGTCCCCCCCTCCCCCCCCCCCTCCCATTCTATCTCTTTTTAATATTTATTAAAAATAATAAAAATTGAATTGACTAAGTGAATTTGAAGGGAAAAAGAAGATAGAACATAAAATCGAAAAAATTAGCCGATCGATGTCCATCTGAATCACCTTCGAACAAATATTATCATTTAAATTAAAATGTGAACCCATTAAAATTATCAAAAATAATATCAAATTGGTTCAATAAAAATAATTTAGGCCCTCTCGATTAATCTTTTCTATCGATTTCAAGAAAATTGAAAGACTCTCTTTCTTTATCACTCTTGTATCAATCATTGAATATTTTTTTTCACTCACGTATTAGGAATAAAAAATAACTATAGAAGCAATTAACAAATATATTGAATTTTATCATTTGAGAAAGAAAATCTTGTTGGAAAGAATATGAAAATGAATAGGGGTTCGGTAGGGTTGGGCTTCTCATTTATTTATTTTTTAACAATAGATGGAAAGTTTATTTAAAATAATATTCATTTTTTTAAAACATAAATTCTTTTTTTCTATAGTTGTTGGATCTTACGCCACATGTAATCTTTTAATTTATCATTTTGTCACATTACACACACTTTATTTTTTTTACTTATTATCGAAAAATGTCTAATAGGAACAAATATGAATAGATAAAAAAGTGTTGAATAGGTACTAGTCTTAGTTGAGGTGTCTAAGTAAATTATGCGGACAATTTTAAGGGTCCACAAATAACTTAAGCCTAATATTTGGGCATATTTTACCCATTAATTAAAATATGTGTATATTATGGGTAAACTACGGGTCATATATGAGTATTGCAAGTTTTCTTCTTCAATTTTCAAAGAACCTTCTGTTGACAAGTTTTAGAAGCGATTTTTCAAAACTTTCATTTATGGGTCCCTATTAATATTTCAACTCTCGACCCCTACCCTCAACCCGCCCTAAAAAATTTAAAGTTCATTTTAAAAAATATTTTTTCACCCCTACCCTCGACCCCCCAAACCCCCCAACCCCCCCCCCAAAAAAAATTTAAGTTTGTTTTTAAAAAATGTTTTCAACTTCTAAAGTCCCCCCCCCCCCCCCACAATCAACCCCCCACCTCCTCTACCAACCCCCACTCAAAAAAAAATTAAGTTTGTTTTACAAAAATATTTTCAACTTCAAATATTTATTTTTTCTCTATCCTGGACCACCCTCTCCCCGCCATCGTCCCCCTAACCCTACCCCATACCAACCCCAACCCCTCCCATCCCCCTACCCCCACTCTTCAAAAATATTAAGTTTGTTTTTAAAAAAAATTTTTAACTTCAAATATATTTTTTTTCATCCTACCCTGAATCCCCCCTCCCCCCGTTAACCCCCTATCAGCGACCCCTCCCCCAACCCCAACCCCCTTTTTTTAAAATTTTTTATTTTTACTTTTATAATAAAATAAAACTAAATGAAGCATTTTTAACAAATTTCATTTAAAAAAAGACTAAAATATTTTCTCCATATTGAATTCTTAAGTAAAGAACTATTTATTCATGAAATATGGGTAAAATATAGGTAAACTACTATTTTACCCAATCCATTTGTTACCCAACCCATTTTATCCATTATCAAATATGTACGGGTTGAATGATTACCCATTTTATGTTTACCCATTTTCAACCCACTCACATTTAACTCAACCCGCTAATTTGCCACCACTATTGAAGATCATTTGTTTGTGAGGAAACTGATGATGAAGAGCAAGAGTAACAATAATTAAGTAGGAAATTAATGCAATTGAATTAGCAAATCTTATTTGATCTTTTAAAATCGGTTATGCCAATTATTGTTAAATAATCTACTTCTTTTCATCTTCTCTTACCTAAGTGTTCTTAATGGAGTAAATATCTCAAAAGGTCAGTCAAATATATAAAATTATTTGAAAAAGTCATGCAACTTGGTTTTATATCAATTAAATCACTTAATTTATAGATTTTCTTTTATAAAATCACTCAACTTCAGTTATGTTTCTAGAAAATCATTGTAACTAAAAAACTGAAAGAATAATAGCACAAACTAGCCTTCAAATTTAGTTTGATAATACTTACTATTGTAGTTTAATATTATGCTTATTTCTCTTATTTTATTTTAACTTTAGTAATTGTCCTAACTTAAATAATATCAAAACATTAATTCAACTTGGCTCACTATTGCAGAACCATCATCTTCTTCTTCTTCTTCATATTTGAATGAAGGAAGATCTGAAAGATCTGTAAAAGATAGAGAAAAAACAACACACATGAAGCTTCAAGTTTCAGACAAGAAAAATGCTTCCTTGACCAAATCAAAACATAAATATGAAATTAATGTGGAAGAATCAGAGCCTTTGATCAGAGATACAAAGATGGAATCATGGCCATTGGATCAAAAGTCACCTGTACAAAAAAAAAGGAGCCTTCCAAGAAGCTCCGCTCACGTGATAAGCATGTGAGGGAATAATTTTGTTATTTTTGTACAAATTAAAGGAGGACATGTGTATGATTGGTTATTTTATTTTGTTTATTTTTTATTTAATTTTAGTAGTAAATGCTTGTATATATACAGAGTTTTGAATGGAATACAAGATATCAGAAATTTTCCCAATCTTCTTTGTTCAATCCTTTCATGGTATCAGAGCAATCGCTCGATCCAATTCATCTTTCAATCTTCCTTAAGTTACCAGCAAGATGAGAGAAAACATCCCTCAACTGGTCACGACTTCTCAAGTGAATGTTAACACCAATCTCAACACCACACACAACAACAATCACCCTTATTTCCTTGCTCATTTTGATTCACCTGGAATGACCATTGTCAATTCAATCTTTAATGGAAGAGGATTTCCGGGCTGGAGAAGAGGAGTTCTGATACCATTATTTGAAAAAAAAGAAACTAGGTTTCATTAATGGAACATGTAAATCACCAGATTTGAATGCAGTAGATTATGAACAATGGAGTTGCTGCAATGATATGGTGATATCATGGCTGCTTAATTCACTATCAAAAGACATTGGGGACAGTGTTATCTATTCCAAGACAGCAAAGGAGTTATGGGATAGCTTGGAGCACACATTTGGTAGATCTAATGGTGCTTACAAAAAGAACTCTCAGGTTTTGTTCAAGCTAACAGTGACATAGCAGGGTATTTTACTAGAATCAAACGACTATGAGATGAACTGGATTCTCTCAATCACACTATATCTTGTACTTGTGTATGTACATGTGAAAGGACGGATAGATTAGTGAAGTTCCTAGAAGATCAGAAGTTGATCCAGTTTCTAATGGGTCTCAATGATGTGTACGCACAAGCAAGAGGAAACATCTTAATGATGAATCCTTTGCGAACTATTGATCATGCTTACTCCCTGCTACTCCAGGATGAGAATCAAAGGGAAGTGTATGTCAATTCAACTTTGACTGCTGACTCTGCAGCTTTCATGGCAACATCTCAAGGAAGATTTAATCAAAAAACTGGAAATCAGGGAATGAGAAACACAAATACAACACATAAGTTTGCAGTAACAACAATCAAAGAAATGGAAAAGGAGAAGTAAGGGGAAAAGTAAGAGGAACCAAGTATGATCCTAATGTCAGTTGTACTTATTGTGGAAAGACAGGACATGTTGAATTAAATTGCTTTAGACTTATAGGATTTCCTGATGATTTTGAATTCACCAAGTCTAAGTTCTATCCAAGCAAAGCAAATGGGGCAATTGCAGATATTGAAACTGAAGGAGTTCACAATTCACATAAGGAAGCTATTGGAAGCAATCTTAATCCTGGAAATAGTTCTAATCATGAAAACAATTTTGGTCAGTATCTTAACAAGGACCAGTATGCTAATTTGGTTGAACAGGTAGCTAAAGATATCCAAGTGAGGCAGGGAAGTAACTTTGCAACTGGATTCAATGCAGGAGCAATTGCTGGTACAATTTTACAGTACTCTGGTTCATGTTTCTCAGTTTTCAATTCCAGCACCTGAATCATTGATTCAGGTGCTTCAAAATATATGTGTTTTGATTCCAAATCTTTCACTTCTCTGATTCCTCTTCCTGCACCTATGACTATCACTTTACCTAACTCTTTCAGGATAATTGCGACTCATACAGGAAGTGTCCCTATTTTGCCCAAGATAACTCTCAATAATATGCTCCATGTTCCTATCTTTATGTACAATTTACTGTCTGTTCATAAATTGTGTAGTCAATATAATTGTCATATGTTACTTACAGCTAGTGGATGTATCTTACAGGACCCTTCAATGAGGATCACTCAAGCTTCTGGTGAGGTGAAAGAAGGATTGTATCTCATGCAACCCACTAGTACTAAGTCTGAAGTTTTGTTCCAAAACAATGTAGTTTCTTTTCAAAAAGGAAGAAATACCATTCCTCAATCAAATTCAGTTTCTTTACTAGTTTCTGCAAATGTAGTTCCTACTTTTAATCTTTGGCATGTAAGATTGGGACATGTCCCTTATTCAGTGATGAAAAATCTTACATTCATTCAATCTCCTTTCAATTCTGATCATATTTGTGATGTGTGTCCTAAAGCAAGGCAAACCAGATTGCCTTTTCCAGTTAGTCAAATTCATTCTCAGCAAATGTTTGATTTAATTCATATTGATACATGGGGTCCCTATAAATCATGCACTTATGATGGATATAGGTACTTTCTCACTATAGTTGATGATTATAGTAGAGGTACTTGGGTGTTTTTGTTGAGTTCTAAAACTAATGCTTTTCCTATTCTTAAAGAGTTTCTGACCATGACTGAAATACAGTTTGGTAGAAAAGTTAAGTGTATAAGATCTCACAATGCTTTAGAATTAGGGAAAGGGACTCAAGAAGGTATGTACCTAAGATCACAAGGAATTCTACATCAAACATCATGTGTGGGAACTCCACAACAAAATGGAGTAGTAGAAAGGAAGCATAGACATTTGCTAGAACTTGCAAGGGCTCTTATGTTTCAATCTCATTTGCCTATTTCCTATTGGGGTGACAGTATCTTAACAGCAACATATCTCATCAATAGATTACCTTCCAGGGTACTCAAAGGAAAGACTCCTTATGAGGTTCTTTTTGGGAAAGAACCAACCTATCATAACTTGAGGTGTTTTGGATGTCTTTGTTATGCATCCACCCTTTCTCAAAACAGAGCTAAGTTTGAACCTAGGGCTACAGCTTGTGTGTTTTTGGGATACCCTCTAGGGAAGAAAGGTTACAAGTTGGCTGATCTAAAAACAAAAAGAGTTTTTGTCTCAAGAGATGTTCATTTTTTTGAAAGTCAATTCCCTTTTGCCTCTCAATCACCCACTTCTACACCATTCTTTCCAAGTCCCCCTTCTGATTTATGTGATTCTCCATCTATGCCTACTGTTCCATCTACTCCAATAAACACAGGCTCTCATTTACAAGAACCTCCTGTCCCTCTATCTCCTACTTCCCCCAACCTTGCTATTTCTCCTAACCCTTCTATTCTTTCAAATGAACCAACCAGGAAGTCCACCAGAATTTCCCATCCACCAGGTTACCTTTCTGATTATGTTTGTAACAACATATATCTCACTGATCTTACAAATGCTTGTTTTGTTCATCCACCTACACCCACTGCCTATTCTTTTGGATCTTTATCACTTCAAAATCAGCATGTTTTTCTTTCTATTTCTAATATTACTGAGCCTAAAAGTTTTAGTCAAGCCTCTACTCACCCTGGCTGGATCTCTGCCATGAATGAAGAACTAGCTGCTCTTGAGTATAATCATACTTGGGATTTAGTAGAGTTATCCCCCGGCAAGAAACCATTACCTTGTAAGTGGGTTTACAAGGTTAAACATAAAT
>JAKWJD010000727.1:0-16970 GCA_027705065.1 Solanum peruvianum
GAAACCGACTCGATCGAAGGTACTTGGGTAGTGTCATCCTTGAGATGGGCCAAGAAAGATAAACACCCTTTACTAACCATTTTCTTAGCACGAAGAAATGAGATGGTGCGCACCGGATTGGAAGTGTAGTCACCCTCCCACACTAACGGATCTGTCCCAGGCTTGGCTAATGTCACCGTTTTAGCATGACAATCCAAGATCGCAAAATTTGGAGAAAGCCAAGTCATACCCAGAATTACATCAAAATCAACCATTCTAAGATAACAAAATCTACATAAGTGTTGCTCCCCACAAAGTTCACCAAACAAGACCTATATACCCTTTCAACTACCACAGACTCACCCACCGAGTAGAAACACAAATAGGCGTGTGTCAAGTAATTCACAATGTAAATTTAGACCATAAGCAAATGATGAAGAAGACATATGAAAACGTGGAGCCGGGTCAAATAATACAGATGCATGCAATCACAAACCAAAAGATTACCTGTGATAACAGCATCAGACGCCTCCGCTTCAGATCTCCCAGGGAAAGCGTAACAATGGGCCCCTATCACCAGTCTGTCCGTTGCCCCTACCATGTTGTGTCGTAGTGGCTCCAGTTTGCCCCTCACCTCTGCCATTGTGGTGACCACCATTACCTCCTCGACCACCACGTCCTCCAGAAAAGCTCCTCTACCATGACCACCTCTACCTCTAGCTAGTGGGGTTCTGTAACTCTGGTTTGGACAATACCTCTTAATGTGTCCAACCTCCCCACATCCATAACACTCTCGGGGTTCATGCACAGGTCTCTATGAGAAGTGTTGGCCGGTCTGAGGTGGACCCCCAATTACAGTCTGTAGTGAAGACTGAATGGGTCGAACTGAGTAACCTCCGGAGCTCTGTCCTCTAGAGTAAGAACCATTAAACTCACCTCCCCTCCGAAACCTTTTTGATGTCGATGTCGTGGTGAAGTCATCTGGCTTCACTCCTTCCACTTCTATCACAAAGTCTACCACCTCTTGGAAGGATGTTGCCGTAGCCGCCGCTACCTGTAAGGCTGAAATCCGCAATTCTGACCTCAACCCCCTTCAACAAAACGGCGAATCCGCTCTTGTGGACTGAAACAAAGTTGGGTGGCATACCTTGATAAAGCACGAAACTTAGCCTCATATGCGTTAACCGTCATCCTACCTTGCTCGAGACTCAAGAACTCATCCCTTTTTCTATCTCTCAAAGTCCTTGGGATATACTTCTCCATAAATAGGGTAGAGAAGGATGCCCAAGTCATAGGTGTTGGCCTCTGTCGGTTGACACTCGACATGTGATCGCCACCACATTTTGGCGTTCCCTTGAAACTGATAGCTTACGAACTCAACGCCAAACCGTTCTACTATCCCCATCTTGTGTAGTAGCTCATGACAATCAACCAGAAAATCATAAGCATCTTCAGATTCTGCACCCTTGAAGACTGGAGGTTTCAATTTCAAGAACATACTGAAAAGTTCGTGCTGATCGTTTGTCATTATCGGTCCAGTAGTCAGACGTGGAAATGTGCCTATCTCCAATGAGGCATCCATGCGGGGAGCCATAGTAGCCGCATGTCGTACCTCTGAAACCGGAGGTGTTGGTGCAGAAACCACTGGAGGTGCCTGACCGTGATCAGATAACCCGCTAAGGTAACCAGAACCTGATTAATCATCTCTGGGGTAGGTTGGGGTGGCATTTCCTCATTCTGCACTTGTTCATTCTCCCCATCCTTCCCTTCTCTTACCACTTCCTCAGTCGGTGGAGGAGTCACTGCCCTAGCATCAGATGGGCTAGGTGCTCGTCCTCTTCCTCTAGAGCACGTCCTCCCACGACCTCTACCACGGCCTCCGGCCTCACTGTTCTTCCAGACACAGCCCACAGTGGCTTGGCTCAGATGTTTCTTGTCTTGCCGTTGTGTTGCTGGTGGTGCGGTCGTTGCTCTAGTTGTAACCATCTGCGAAATAGAATGAAGATGGTCAGATACCAATTTGTATCGCCTAGATACCAATTTGACTCAAGTAGTAGCACGAAGAAAGAATGAAAGAGTGAAATTTTCCTAAAGTCTTATAGCCTCTCAAAGAAAAGTAAAGGCGTCCCCCTACCGTTCCTTAAGAGTCTACTAGACTCGTTCTTGTGTGATGAGACCAACGAACCTAATGCTCTGATACCAAGTTTGTCACGACCCAATTCGGGGCCGCGACTGGCACCCACATCTACCCTCCTATGTGAGCGAACCAACTCATATAACCTTAACAATTCGATGTATAACAACAGAAAATAATGCGGAAGACTTAAACTCAAAATCATAGATAAAACCTTAAAAAACTATTATTATTATCCCCAAATCTGGAAGTCATCATCACAAGAACATCTATCCTCAATTTACTAAACTAAGAGTATCTAAGAAAACAAAACAAATAAAAGCTAGTCCATGCCGGAAGTTCAAGGCATCAAGACTTTGAAGAAGAAGATCCAGTCCAAGCTAGACGCATTATCTCACCCTAAATTTCCGAAGGTAGTGAAGACTGGCTAGATCTACTGTTGAGTTGAAGTTGACGGAACGTTTGCTGCATTCCACAAATAACAAAGAAGAAAACATAAAGTAGGGGGTCAGTACAACCACAAGTACTGAGTAGATATCATCGGCCAACTCAAATAGAATATAATATATATCAAGTAATATCATAAAATCAACTATGATGCTTAACATGTAGCACAACAAGTACTATATCATTAACAATTTCCACTAAGTTCACACCTGAGGACTCAAGCCTCAATACCATACTCATTTGGGATTTGGGTTCATTAGATTGAGTATATTCATTATCTTTCAAGATTCATTATCTTTCTTCCCCTTGTGTCGGTACGTGACACTCTCCGCTCCATATACTATCCTGGTGTCGGAACGTGACACTCCGATCCCTATTCTATCCTGGTGCCGGAACGTGGCACTCCGATCCTCATTCTATCCTGCCGTACCGGAATGTGGAACCCGATCCATATTCTATCCTGGTGTCGGAACGTGACACTCCGATCCTCATTCTATCCTGGTACCGGAACGTGGCACCCGATCCATATTCTATCCTGGTGTCGGAACGTGACACTCTGATCCTCATTCTATCCTGGTACCGGAACGTGGCACCCGATCCCCTAATTCATCAAGCCTTCTTTTACACTAAGGCATCATCATTAACAAGTGAACTAGGGTTTGTTTCAAGATTTGGGATTCAATAGCTTCATCATGCTTATTTTATCACAATTTCATATTCACAAACATGCAAGCATACAATTAGGCACATAGCAGGGTTTACAATACTATCAACACATATCATTCACTATTAAGAGTTAACTACGAATATCGTAAAAACCATAACCTACCTCCACCGAAGAATTAAAATCAACAAGCAATTTCCCAAGCTTTGATATTCTTCTTCCTCGTTCGACTCTCTCTCAATCGATCAATCTACCTCTCTCTTTTCTTTTCTCTTTTTCTTATTCAAACCCTCTTTCTTTTACCCTAATTAACTTATAATTAAGTGTAAAAGATGGCAAGAATACCCCACTAATTAACCCAAAGTTACCTCTTTTATCCTTTATCCCTCAGAATTGGAGTTATTAATATAAACCCATGAAATCTATAATTAAGGAAAGAATAATCCAAAACGTCCCTTAAAACGTGTAAAGAAATCCGATTCTGACTGGGATTACGCAACCTGTGACGGGCCGTCGTGCCGACACGGTCCGTCACACAGGTCGTCGTAACGATCTGAGTTCTATATTTCACCAAGGACACTGTGACGGTCCGTCACACCTGTGACGGTCCGTCCTGCAAGTCCGTTACGAAGTTCAGAGAGTCGATTTTCAGTACCCAATTTCAGAATACTAAGTGTTCTGAACGAGACATCTGTGACGGGCCGTCGTGCCTATGACGGTCCGTCGTGGTGTCCGTAATCTTAGCCAGTTTTTCCAGAAATAATATTGCTGCTCAAAACGACTAAACAGGTTCGTTACATTACCTCCACAAAAGAATCGCAATCAAACAACTATCTCCCAAAACCTTTGCTTTCCTTGCGTTTCTTCTCTTCTCTCTCGATCGTGTCTCTCTTTCTCTCTGTTCTTTCTGTTGTTTCCTTATTCAAACCCTTTTTCTTTTACCCTAATTGTCATATAATTAAGTATAAAAGATGATAAAAGTAACCCACTTTTTATTTCAACGTTATCTCCTTTACCCCTATGTAATTGAATTATTAACATTAATCCCCTAACTTTATAATTATAAGCATGAATAGTCCAAAACGCCCCTTAAAAACTTTTAATAGAATTCTGACCCAGTCAGGGTTACGCAGCCTGTAACGGTCCGTCATGGCTGTGACGGTCCGTCCTGCAGGTCCGTCACAAAGTTCAGAGAGTTAATTCTGTAGAAAGATTTGTGACGGTCCGTCGTGCCAACGACGGTCCGTCTGCCATTCCGTCACGAAGTTCAGAGAGTCGATCTCAGTACCCAAATTTCAGAATTCTAAGTTTTTTGGAACGAGACCCCCTCAACGGTCCGTCGTGCCCATGACGGTCCATCGTGGGATCCGTCGACCAAGACAGTTTTTCAGAATAAATCTGTGCTGCTCAAAACGACTAAACAGGTCGTTACATTATTGTTACTATTGTTATTATTGTTATTATTGTTATTATTATAGTTATTATTATTATTATTATTATTATTATTATTATTATATTATTATTCCTATTATTATTATTATTATTATTATCATCATTGTTATTATTGTTGACACTCAATTTTGACCCGCGTCGGCATAAATTAATTATCGAGCTTCCTAAATTTTCCAATAATTTGAATTAATTAGTTTTATAAATTTTGCGAATATAATAATATAATACATGAATTTTATGTTACTTCGAATACCTTTTGTCATAAGTTTTTTTAGGTAATATACATATCTACGTAATTATAAACATAAGTAGTATATCTTATGATTATCAAAAACCATCGAAATATACGTTTAAACGTTTTATTGAAGTACTTTAATTTTAATTATAATTATGCGTTTGAATCACTTTTTATGATTTTTAATAATTATTTTATTAAATAAAAGCTCGTTAATTGGTTAACGCGAAATTCGTCATTTTAATTGTTACGTATTTAATTAATCCAATTCCCTTCCCTATTCTAATTAACTCCACAAGCAGCCTACCTTATACCCAATATTCCCAACAGCCCACAAACTCAAGGCCTAATTCCCCCCAGGCGGCCCATCCTCTTCAACCCAGTCCAACATCCCCTTTTATTTTTTTTTAAAATACCAACCCAACACACATTTTAAATCAAGCCCAACACATTAATCCCAACACCCAATTCTTTTATTCTCCAGCCCAACCCAATTCACCTTAACCCGCGCAGACCTTGACCCGTCCAACCTGACCCGACCCAAATCCCCTTTCTTCTTCACCCACACGACCCCCCCACACAACAGACGCCAAATTCCCCAGAAAAAGTGAAACGCAGCCACACTCCCTCCCCTCATCTCCCCACGCGACCCCCCCCCCCCCCCTCTTTCATACCCCTTCTCCCTCACGCTCTCTCCCTTCCCCACGCGACCCCGTCTCCCCACGCTCTCTCCCTCGTCTCCTTCACGCGTCCCTCTATCCCCTTCCCAACTCGCAGAACAGACACAAAAGTCCCCAAAAGTTGGACTGTCCCAGTACGCGTTAGCTGTCCATTTTGTCGTTCTCACGCAACTGCTCTTTCCCCTTTTCTGCGTTTCGTACGAATTTCAGCCCGCCTCTTAGAGATGGTGACACGTCCTTCGTCAAGGACGAAAGAGCCGATCCAGCCCTCTATTCCTCTTTATTCCGTTGAGAGGCAGGAATCTCGGGAGAATATT
Source organism: Solanum peruvianum (assembly GCA_027705065.1). Classification (NCBI taxonomy): domain Eukaryota; kingdom Viridiplantae; phylum Streptophyta; class Magnoliopsida; order Solanales; family Solanaceae; genus Solanum; species Solanum peruvianum. The sequence goes on from JAKWJD010000727.1 coordinate 5,909, forward strand.
CGTTGGTTATCGGATAGAATTTGGAGATTTGAAATTCAAACCTGGGGTTGCAAATACAATTATACCCTCGTTTGTTTTCTTCTGGGAGCCCGTCTATATAAACCCCCTTCCTTCTCCAAAAAGGGAGGGATTTTCGAAAATAGAATTGGAACACAGAGAGAGGTTTTGCGTTAGAACTTTCGAGCATTTTGAGTTTCGAACGAAAAAATTTTTGAAGAGGCTTTTGCATTCGTTTTCAGTTCATGTGAAAGAACAGGAAAACTTCATGTCTAAAAGCTTAGATTCTTTTGTTGTTCTGCTTATTGTTGAGAGATTTGGAGAGAGTGTCCTGTTTCTCATTCCGCTCGTTCTGAAGAAATTTGCAGACGACTGTGATACTCTGCCTGAGGCCGAGCTCCGTTCGTGTTCGCGTGGTGGGATAGCTCGCACCAGCTCGTCGTCGTCCCCCGTTCGCTGCTCGGAGAAGGTATGTTTCCTCACTTCCTTCTTCTGTTCTGAATGATGTGCATAGCCTGAGAATCTGGAGCTTACTATCATGTTTTCTTCCTCTATTTTTTTTATATTTCTTTTCGTATTTGGTTTGCCATTGGTGTTCAATAGTCGGTCGTTGATTCGTGTTGTCATATGTTCTTATCGCTAAGGAGGGATATATGCCTTTGTTACGATGTTATGCTTGGAACCTCTTCGATTTGTAGTTTGTTCTCTCTTTAAGCTGAGTTCTAAAGCTTGGTCCTTGCTGTTTATTCTTGTTTTGTCCGGTGAGTAGTCGTTAAAGAGGCTTGTGATTGTTGGCTTTGCTTAAATTCGAGTTATCTCACGCATTCTAGTCTGTTCATTATGTCTTTTTGTCTGTGTCGTCCTTGGTTCTCCCTGCTTCATCATGGTGTTCTCGCAATCAACTTTACTATAGCTGTCCCAGATCGCTCCGTTTCTGAAGACCTGTAGCTCGATATTGTGATGTTATTCACCGCCTTGCTGGTCTTCTGTCTTGTTTATAGTCAAGAATGTTGAAACACTTGAATATGAATACATACAGTTGGGTTTGGCTTCTTTCTATAGCTATCTTGTCGTTTTCATTCCTTGCTCGATCTTAGCCGAGAATGGTTGTTTCAATTTTATAAAGAAGGTCGAGTGAGGTTCCCTATTGCTGTTGTTTGTTTCCATCCCCTCATCGCTAAGTTGCATTATAAGAGTCTTGCCTTTTTTTTATTTTATTGTTGGGTTGGTTTGCAACCTCTCTGATGTGCGTGCCGAATTCTGTGTGTTCTTTGTCATAGCTTAGTTGCATGTCATAAAATATATGTATGAATCTGCCTGACTATTAAAGATGCCTTCATCACTAGCCTCTATGTTGCTCTATTAATCAACGTTAAGGGAAAATTATTGGTTATTTCTCTGTGCTAAACATGTCTTGTTATAGTCGTCGTTATTATTATTATTACCACATCATCCCATCAGTTGGACCCGAAATCTCTCTCTCTCCCCTCCCCCGTTACTTGTTTCATATATTTATGTGGGTTATTGTTAGTTTTAGGATTAGAAAACTCCAAACCCCAATCGACGCCTTTTATTTTATCAAACATAACAAATTAAAATTGAATCTTAAAACAACTAAGTTTCAAGCTCACGAGCTGGCTTAGAATTAGAAAGTTTAAAAAGTTAAGTTTAAACGGAATTTCAAAGCAATAATGTCTTATTAAGTTCGTTTAAGAATCTAACTCTAACTTTAAAAATTTTTGCAAAAATCGTAAAAATAAATAGTCAAATTGTTAATCGCCGGAAAACCGTATTAAACGGAGTGTCTTAGGTGCCTCAACACCTTCCTAAGACACTAATAAGAATCCCGAACCCATTTAAATATTTTCAACACAATTTTTCTGTTTAAATTGTTTGAAAATAAGTTTTCTTAACTTCTCAAATTAAGGGAGACTCCTAAAAGTCGAAAATACCTTTAAAATAAAACCAACTCTTTTCGAAATATTTTTTTCGATAAAACAATTATATTATATTATTATTATTGTTATTATTATAATAACTATTTTATTAATAATATTTGTAACAACCCATTTAGTCGGTTTGAGCACTAGAAATTTTTATGTTAGAAAATACTTTCCGATAGATTTAAGTGGGTGTTTTGGACTATTCATAATTATAATTATGAAATTAGTGAGGTAGTTTTACTAATTTATTTAGTTAATGGTTAGAAATAATATTATAATAATAGTGGTTCACTTTTATCACTATTATAATTATATAAGTATAATAATTAGGGTAACAAATAATTTGTAAAGAAAAGAAAAGAGGGGAAGCGGAGAAAAGCGGGTGGAGCGAAGAAAAGTTATGGGAACATCAACAGAACATCGTGCATATTTTTTTTGGTGGGTACGTTTTTCTGTATAACTATTGAATTTTTTAAGTGATGATGCATGTGTGCCACTGGTCTCGTGACCAGTGGCTTCAATTGTTAACAACATATTGTGAATTGAGGGTAATGTGCAGATGCTTCTTGCCATTAACAATTAGAGAAAAAGAGAATTATGCATGTGTGCCACTGGTCTCGTTACCAGTGGCTTCAATATTTAATGTTAGTGGGAAATTAAGAAATTGTCTTCGAGGGTTATGATTCTGCCACTGGTTTCGTAAACAGTGGCCTAATTTTAATATTATAAAATTTTGTTATGATATAAGAAATTAAATATTGATATATTGAGGTAGATAATTAAATATAAAGTGTATTATATTAATTTAATATCATTAAGGTTAAGTATATTGGAGGAACTAAGATTTACCCCTAGGTTTGAACTATAGTAAATTGATTATACAATTATATGAGTTTTTGGATCTAGGCTAGACATAAAATAAATTTGAGTGTTTATAGACTCGTTAGCTTACAAGTTAACATATACTTGATAGATTGGAGAAGTTCGGAGGCAATAAGGAAAGGAAAGGCATTGAAGGACTAGTTTCTTGACTTCGATTCTTCGGTGGAGGTAGGTTATGGTTTATGCTATTTGATAGTAAACTCTTAATAGTGATTGATATGCCTTGAATGATATTGTGAAGTTCTCTATGTACTTGACTGTGTGATTGTGTGATTTGAATGTGTGGTTTGTGATTGGTCTGAAATCCTGAGACCGTAGAATTTATATTCTCTAACCCTCTCTATCTAAGATGACGCATTGACATAAAGAAGGCTGGATGAACTAAAATAATGAGATAAATAAAGCGGGTGTCACGTTCCGACACGTAGTATTAGCGGATCGGGTGTCACATTCCGACACGTAGTATTAGGGGATCGGGTGTCATGTTCCTACACGTAGTACTACGGGATTGGGTGTCACGTTCCGACACGTAGTATTAGGGGATGGGTGTCACGTTCCGACACGTAGTATTAGTGGATCGGGTGTCACGTTCCGACACGTAGTATTAGGGGATCGGTTGTCACGTTCCGACACGTAGTATTAGGGGATCGGAGTGTCACGTTCCGACAAGTAGTATTAGGGGATCGGAATGTCACGTTCCGACACGTAGTATTAGGGGATCGGAGTGTCACGTTCTGACACGTAGTATTAGGGGGTCGAAGTGTCACGTTCCGACACGGTAGTAAATAATGGATCGGAGTGTCACGTTCCGACACGATAATATTAAAGGAAAAACATGTTGAATTAATGGAAGGTACTCAATCTCAAAGAACTCAACTCCCAAAATGGTTTGGTTTGGAGGCATGAGTCCTCATGTGTGATCTTGATATCATTGACTTATTACGAGTTTACTTTAATGTTGTTGATACTTGTTCATGTTGTTTGTTGTTTATCACCTGTTAAGTGCTATAGTTGAGTTCATACTATTATTTATTGTATATTAGTTACTATTTTGGGTTGACCGATGATACTTACTCGGTACATGCTGCCTCGTACTGAGCCCTACTTGTTTTTTTTTGTTTTCCTTTTATGAAATGCAGCGATTGTACCTATGACTTCTGATTTCCCTCAGCTCTAGCGAGCCTCCCGCATATCATGTTACAGGGTGAGCTATCCATTCAAGCTCGTGTTGGATTCTCTCGGTCATGACATGATGTCCTATACTTTCGGACACATACCATTTTATTCTTTATTTTAGTGTATTCGATATACTTAGACTTAGTATTGGATATTAGATGTCCTTGATGTGATGACTATCAGATTTTGGGGATGATAAGTATTAAACTTTAGAAACTTATTTAAATTGGTTGCTTAGTATCTTTTGAAGCTTCCGCATTATTGATATTATTTATAGTTGAACTATTGGTATATGTTGGGGTTTAGATGTGTTGGTTCGCCACTTAAGAAGGTAAGTGTGAGTGCCACTCACGACTCATTTTGGGTCGTGACATTAATGTTATCATTATGGTTATTATTATTTTTATTCCTATTATTATTAGTATTTTTTTGGTTATTATATTATTATTATTATTATTATGATGTTGTTTTGTTGTTGGTTATTATTATTATTATTATTATTTTATTTTACTATTATTGTTATCATTATGATTATTATGATATTATTATTTTATTGTTATTATGATTATCATCGTTACTATTATTATATTATTATATTATTATTATTATTATTATTATTATTATTATTATTATCATTATGATTATTATTATCACATCATCAGTTATCATCATTATTATTATTATCATTATAATTATTATTATTATTATTACGATTGGTGTTAAATATTTATTATTGTTATTATTGTTTTATTATTGTTATTATTATTATTATTATTATTATTAATTATGTTATTATTAGTATTATTATTATTATTATTATTATTATTAGTATTAGTTATGATTATCATTATTATTATCATTACTATTATCATTACTATTTTAATTATCATCATCATTATTATTATTATTATTGCTATTGTTATTATGGTTATATTGTTTACTATTGTTATTATTGTTATTATTATTATTATTGCTATTATTATTATTATTATTATTATTATTATTATTATTATTATTATTATGAATAGTAATATTTATTTTATAATTATCATTATTATTATTATTATTATTCCTATTATTATTATTATTACTATTATCATTATCGTTATCATTATCATTATCGCTATAATTATTATTATCATTATAATTATTATTGTCATTATTAATATTATTATTTTTATTATGATTATCATTATTATTATCATTATCATTATTATTATTATTATCATTATCATTATTATTATTCTTATTATTATTATTATTATTCTTACTATTATTATTTTTATTATGATTAGATTATTGTTGTTATTATTGTTATTAGTGTTATTATTATCATTGTTGTTGTTGTTATTATTATTATTATTATTATTATTATTTTCTTATTATTATTATTATATTATTCTTATTTTTATTATTACTATGATTGTTTATTATCATTAATATTATCATTACTATATATTTCATTATTATTATTATTATTATTACTATATTATTATTATTATTATTATTATTATTATCATTATTCATTATTATTATATTATTATTTTGTTGTGTTGTTGTTGTTTTGTTGTTATTATTATTCTTATTATTATTATTATTTGTAACGGCACTTTAGTCGTTTTTGAGCAGCAGATTTTATTTCTGGAAAACTGGCTGAGACGACGACCCCACGACGGACCGTCATGGGCCACGACGGACCGTCGCAGGGTCTCGTTTCAAAACACTTAGAAATTCTGAATTTGGGTACTGAAATCGACTCTCTGAACTTCGTAACGGAATGGCAGGACGGACCGTCGTGGACACGACGGACCGTCACAGACTCTTCAAGGAAATTGAGTCTCTGAACTCTGTGATGGAGCAGCAGGACGGACCGTCGTAGGCACGACGGGCCGTCACAGACTGCGTAATCCCAGTGTCACGACCCAAAACCGAGCCGCGACTGGCACCCACATTTACCCTCCTATGTGAGGAAACCAACCAATCTAACCCTTAACACTTCAATATAATATCGACAGAAAGTAATGCGGACGACTTAAACACATTAATAAAAAACCAATTCAATAACTATTAAAATCAACATCTATTATTTCCCAAAATCTGGAAGTCATCATCACAAGAACATCTATCCTCAAATTTCTAACTAAAAATTTTAAGAAGCTAAAACAATAAAAGCTAGTCCATGCCGAAAGCTCAAGGCATCAAGACTTGAAGAAGAAGATCCAGTCCAAGCTAGAAGCATTAGCTCACCCTGAATTTCCGATGTAGTGAAGACTGGCTAGAATTACTGTTGAGTCGAAGACGACGGCACGTTTGCTGCACTCCACAATAGCAAAGAAGAAACATAAAAGTAGGGGTCAGTACAAAACACGAGTACTGAGTAGATATCATCGGCCAACTCAAAATAGAAAACAGTATATACCAAGTAATATCATAAATCAACTATGATACTCAACAATGTAGCAACAACAAGTACTTATCATTAACAATTACCGTCAAGTTCACACATGAGGACTCAAGCCTCAATACCATACTCATTTGGGGATTAGATTCATTAGATTGAGTATATTAGCATCTTTCAGATCATTATCTTTATTTCTCTTATGTCGGTACGTGACCTCCGCTCCCTCATATTCTTTATCCTCTTGTGTCGGTACGTGACACCTCCGATCACCCTACTACTATGTGTCGAACGTGACACTCCGATCCCCTAAATCTACGTGTCGGTTCGTGACACCCGATCCCCTAAATCTACATGTCGGTTCGTGACACCCGGTCCCCCTAATACTACGTGTCGGTTTGTGACACCCGAGATCCCCTAATTTATATGTTCGGAACGTGACACTCCGATCCTACTAATCTCATTCTATCAATTCATCAGCCTTCTCTCATACCAAGGCATTATCATTCTCATTACTTTAGTTCATCAAGCCTTCCTCTCATACCAAGCATTATCATTAACAAAGAGATTAGGGTTTTTCAAGATTGGGATTCAATAACTTCATCATGCTTATATAATTCCTTATATAATCACATTCATGCAAGCATACAATTAAGCACATAGCAGGGTTTACAATACTATCAATACATATCATTCGCTATTAGAGTTTACTACGAATATCGTAAAAGAAACCATAACCTACCTCCCCCGAAGATTAGTGATCAAGCAAGCAAATTCCCCAAAGCTTTGTGTTTTCCCCTTCTCGATCGATCCTCTCTCTCTCTCTTCTGTTTCTTTCTATTTCTTATTCAAACCTCTTCTTTTCTTTACCCGAATAAGCATGTAATTAAGAATAAAAGATGGCAATAATAACCCACTAATTAACTTAGGTTACCTCTTTTAACCCCCGTAATTAGACTTATTACCTTAACCCTCTAACTTTAATTTAAAGTAGAATAGTCCCAAAACGTCCTTTAAAACGTGTAAAGAAATCCGACCCAGACTGGGATTACGCAACCTGTGACGGCCCGTCGTGCCTGCGACGGTCCGTCCTGCAGGTCGTCGCAAAGTTCAGAGACTAGATTTCCACTAAAGAATCTGTGACAATCCGTCACCTCCTGTGACGGTCCATCCTGCCATCCGTCACGAAGTTCAGAGAGTCGATTTTCAGTACCCAATTTCAGAATTTCTACGTGTTTTGAAACGAGACCCTGCGACGGTCCGTCGTGCCTATGACGGTCCATCGTGGGGTCCGTCGTCTCAGCCAGTTTTCCAGAAATAAAATCTGCTGCTCAAAATGACTAAACAGGTCGTTACAATAGATACCAATTTACCCATCATTCGTCCTCGAACGATCACAAGAAGAAAAACAAGGGCGAGAAGGAGTACCTGAATCTTTAAACAGATGTGGGTATCTTTCTTGCATATCGACCTCCTTCCTCCCTCTCCAGTAGCTTCTTCAACCGGCCGATTCTTCCATTGCACCTTGATGGATGCAATCTCCCCTGACCTCAACTTGCGAACTTCTCTACCTAAATAGCAACAGACTCCTCCTCATAAGACAATTTTCATCAAGCAGAACTGAATCCCACGAATGGTGTAGTTTCCATCCCCATGGTATCTTTTCAACATAGACACATGAAATACCGGATGCACTCCGGACAGCCCTGGAGGCAAGGCTAACTCATAAGCCACCTCCCCTACTCGCTTAAGTACTTCAAAGGGACCAATGTACCTTGGGCTTAGCTTGCCTCTTTTACCAAACCGCATCACCCCTTTAATGGGCGAAACCTTAAACAAGACTTGTTCACCCTCCATGAATTCTAAGTTCTAACCTTTAGATCTGCATATTCTTTTTGCCTACTTTGCGCCGCTAGAAGCTTTTCTTGAATAGATTTCACTTTCTCTATCGAATCCCTCAAAAGGTCAGTACCCCAAGGTCTAACCTCAAATGCATCAAACCACCCAATGGGAGACCTACATCTCCTACCATACAATGCCTCAAATGGAGCCATATCAATGCTTGAGTGATAGCTATTATTGTATGAAAAACTCCGCTAAGGGTAGGAAGTTATCCAATGACCACCAAATTCTATCACACATGCACGAAGCATATCCTCCAACACTTGAGTCGTTCGCTCAGACTGACCATCGGTCTGAGGATGGAACACAGTACTAAGGTCCAACTAGTACCCATTCCACATGCAGTGTTTTCCAAAAATTTAGAAGTAAACTGCGTACCTCTATCTGATATGATGGAGAGTGGAACTTCATGTAATCAAACAATTTCTGAGATGTAATTTTGGCTAACTTCTCTGCATTGTAAGTCACCTTGACCGAATGAAATGAGCAGACTTAGTTAACCTATCAACAATCACCCAAATGGAGTCATACTTACCCATTGTCTTTGGAAGACCAACCACAAATCCATTGCAATTCTCTCCATTCTTCCATTCCATTCAGGAATGGGCATTCTCTGAAGTGTTTCCTCCGGCCTCTGGTGTTCATACTTTACTTGTTGACAGTTGTGGACATTTGGCAATAAAGTCAACAATGTCACGCTTCATTCTACTCCACCAAAAGTGTTGCTTTAGGTCATGGTACATCTTGGTTGCACCCGGATGTATAGAATACTTGAACTATAAGCCTCTGTCAGAATAGTGTTGATCAAATCATCGACGCGGGGTACACATACCCTTCCCTTAATCCTCAACACACCTTCTTCATCGATTGTTGCTTCTTTAGCCTCTCCTTGCGACACTTTATCTCGGATCCGGATCAATTTCTCATCATTAAACTGCTTTCCCTTAATCTTATCAAGGAAGGAAGATCTTGCCTCCGCACAAGCTAACAATCCTCCCTTCTCATTTACTTCTAACCTCATAAGGTCATTAGCCATAATCTGAACTTCTCTAGCCAATGGGCGTCTAGAAGATTGCAAGTGAGCTAGACTTCCCATGCTTCCCGCCTTTTTACTTAAAGCATCCGCCACAACATTCGCTTTTCTCGGATGATACAAAATAGTGATATCGTAATCCTTCAGTAGTTCCATCCATCTCCTTTGTCTCAAGTTCAATCTTTCTGAGTAAAGACATACTGTAGGCTACGATGATCTGTATAGACTTCACACTTAACCCCATATAAATAGTGCCTCCATTGCTTTAATACGAATACTACTACCGGCCAGCCATTCCAAATCATGGGTCGGATAGTTACGTTCATGCCCCTTCAATTGTCTTGAAGCATAAGCAATCACCTCTCTTGCATTAGCACTGCACCCAAACCAGAATAGGATGCATCACAATAGACAATGAGTTCTTACCTTCCACTGGCAAGGTAAGGATAGGTGCGGTAGTCAACAAAGTCTTGAGTTTCTGAAAGCTTTCCTCGCATTCGTCCGACCATACAAATGGAACATTCTGCTTAGTAAAGTTCGTCAATTGGGAAGCAATAGAAGAGAATCCCTTGACAAATCGGCGGTAGTAGCTAGCTAACCCAACGAAGCTCCTTATTTCTGACACATTAGTAGGTCTTACCCAATTCTTAACTGTCTCGATCTTAGAAGGATCCACCATCACTCCATCTTTAGAAACCACGTGCCCCAAGAAGGACACTGCATCTAGCCAAAACTCACACTTAGAGAACTTGGCATAAAGCTTTTTCTCCCTCAACATTTCCAATACGATTCTCAAATGCTCCTCATGTTCCTTCTTACTTTTAGAGTATATCAGTATATCATCAATAAATACGATCACAAAGAGATCCAAATATGGCTTAAATATCCCGTTCATCAAGCTCATGAATGCAGCAGGGGCATTCGTAAGACCAAAAGACATCACTACAAATTCATAATGCCCATACCTGGTTCTAAAAGCAGTCTTTGGCACATCCGTTGCCCGTATTTTCAACTGATGATAACCGGATCTCAAGTCAATCTTAGAGAAGACATACGCACCTTGTAACTGATCGAACAAGTCATCAATGCGAGGGAGAGAATACTTGTTCTTAATAGTTACCTTGTTCAGTTGTCTATAGTCTATGAACATCCGAAAACTCCCATCCTTCTTCTTCACAAACAAAACCGGAGCACCCCAAGGAGATGCACTTGGTCTAATGAAGCCTTTGCTCAACAACTCTTGAAGTTGGTCCTTTAACTCTCTTAACTCTGCGGGAGTCATTCTATAAGGGGGTATAGAAATGGGGCGAGTTCCCGGTTCAAGATCAATACAGAAGTCAATATCCCTATCTGGTGGCATACCAGGAAGATCTGCAGGGAACACATCCAAAACTCACGGACTACCGAAACCGACTCAATCGAAGGTACTTGGGTAGTATCATCCCTGAGGTGTGCCAAGAAAGCTAAACAACCCTTACTAACCATTCTCTTAGCACGAAGAAAGATATACGACCATGACCGGATTGGAGTGTAGTCACCCTCTCATACTAACGGATCTGTCCCAGTCTTGGCTAACGTCACTTTTTAGCATTACAATCCAAGATCGCAAAATTCGGAGAAAGCCCAAGTCATACCCAGAATTACATCAAAGTCAACCATTTCTAATAACCAAATCTACATAAGTGTTACTCCCCACAAAAGTCACTAAACAAGACCTATACACTTTTTCAA
>JAKWJD010000728.1:0-16983 GCA_027705065.1 Solanum peruvianum
GTTAATTTCAACTTAATTCTTATCCAATTAAATTAATATTAATGTTATAATAGTAGGATTTCCACCTATTCAATATATACACAATATATTAAAGACTAACCTTTTACTATTTCCGTACTGCACATGAAGTATGAGGCAGCCACCCTCTTTTTGATCGTCTGGGGCTATTAGCCGCTGCAGATTGATTTCCTCTTTCCCTCTTTTCTTTTATTCTACAAATTATTTACTATCCTAATTATTTAAAGTCTAATTATAAAAGTGGTAAAAGTGACCTACTATTAATTTAAATGTTATCCTCTTTAACCATCAACTAAATTAATTATTAGAACTATCCTACTAATTTAATAATTATGATTACGAATAGTCCAAAATACCCATTTAAAATATATCAAAATTATCTTATGAAATAAAAAGCTCTAGTACTCAAATTGATCAAACAAATCGTTATATTATGAATGAGGAGTTCTCCGTTACGGGTAGAGTAAGAGTTGCAAGTCAAGATGAGTTAGAGTATACCTTATCTAGAAAGGGGTTATGATTATGTGTCATTGTGTTAGTATTGACCAAGTGTGAGTATTAAATAAAAGAGCAAGAGTATTTATGAGGTAAATCATTTTATCATTACTATAACTCTTATGTGATAGTTTTCGGTTGGAGAAACTTCCACAGAAGTTATTGTATTCTTATATACATCAGTTAATTGTATTTTTCATATACATTTCAGAGTTATGTTGTATCCTTGTTTTATACACAAAGCTGACATCATGTTTTTAAACAGTTGTTCTTTATATTGCACTTGTTTTAAACTACTTTATATTGAAATGAGTTCAATTAAATATCAAGAGTTGAGTATTTCGAGTAGAATACCTTAAGTTGAGTATCTTGATTGATTTGTCTTTTATTGAGTCGAATACCATATCTTTGAAGTTGAGTATTGAATCTTTGAATTGAGTATCTAATCTCTGAGTTGAGTATTTTATCCTTGAGTAATTCTGAGTAGAGTAAGCTGAGTAGTTTTCAGTATCCTTGAGTACTCATTGAGTTGAGTAAGTTTGAAAAGAGGTAAGTATGTTCCATTTTTATCAAGTTCAAGCTTATGCTATGCTTTAGAATTCCCCTTACATGTTCATACATTCCAAGTACTTAGTCATTTGGCATGCATCTTTTCATGATGCAGATATGTATTCAGGATCTTCAACAGGAGCTTCAAAGATGCATCCAGGAATTCGAGTTAGCTATGGTGAGTATCCTTGCATCCAGAGAATTTTATTTAGTTTTTAGTTTAGTCAAGATGTCTTGGGTCTCATCCCAAAAATCATCCTTGTCATTTAAAGGCTTCATAGATAGTCAATATAATTGAGAAATTTGTATTATTAATTTATTGAATTAAATATTTTTAAATTTTGAAGTTGCTTATTTTATGGCGAGTTCAATAATTTGTTTCAGTTAAAGCTTTGTATTTTGGTTTCATGAATAAGTTAGTCTTCTGTTTGTAGTCAGCCAGGATGAGGGTTCGCTTGGATAACAGTAATGGTTCTTGAGTGCCGGCCACGTCCAAGATTTAGGATCGTGTCGTGACAAACTGCTAGATGGTGTCACTAGTATGATTCAAGTCTTTGACTAGACTGTTTATGTCTTGCTAGATCCAGGAGAGAGTTTATCTTTTGTAGCTCCATATGTTGCTATGAACTTTGATATTATTCCTAAGCAACTTAGTGAACCATTTAGTGAGTCTACACATGTTGGTGAGTTCATTCTAGGAGAGAGAGAGAGAGAGAGTCTATCGTGATTGTCCTATTTTCGTCAATCACAAGAGTATCATGGCTGATTTTATTGGCTTAGACAAGGTAGATTTTGATGTCATTCTTGGTATGAACTAGCTTCATGCATGTTATGCCTCAGTTTATTGTAGAAATTGAATAGTCAAGTTTTAGTTTCTAAATGAGCCGATTTTAGAGTGGAAAAGAAGTTCAACAGTGTCTAAGGATCGTTTCATTTCGTACCTTAAGGCATGGAAGTTGGTCGCAAAGGGGTGTGTTTATCACTTGGTCTGAGTGAATGACTCTAGTGTTGATATACCTCATATTCAGTCATTTTTAGTAATAAAAGAGTCCTTCCTGAGAGAGTGATAGACTTCGGATACATATTCTTCCATATACTAGTTTTATGTCAATTCCGCCATACATAATGGCGCCAGTAGAGTTGAAGCTTAAAGTATAGTGAAAAGATCTTTTCCATATGGACTTCATTTGACCAAGTATCTCACCTTGGGGCGCTTTGCTGTTGTTTGTGAGAAACAAAGATGGTTCCCTTAGGATGTGTATAAATGACCATTAGTTGAACAAGGTTACCATTAAGAACAAGTATCCTCTTTCAAGGATCGATGATTTATTTGATTAACTTCAGGTGCTTCTTGTTTCTCAAAAATTGACCTCAAATTAGGCTACCATGAATGTGATATTCTAAAGACAACCTTCAGAATCTGATATGGTCCTTAATAGTTTTGGTTATGTCCTTTGGTTTGACAATTGCACCTGCAACATTTATGGACCTTATGAATAAAGTATTCAAACCTTATTTAGATATGTTTGCTATTATCTTCATTGATGATATACTAGTATATTCAAGAATGAAGAAGATCATTATAGTCACCTTAGAATAGTCCTTTGGACTTTGAAAGATAGAGAGTTGTATGCCAAGATCTATAAATGTGAGTTTTGGCTGGACTTTGTGACATTCTTGGGCCACCTAGTTTCTGATGATGAAATCAGAGTTTATACCCAAAAGATAGAAGCAGTTCAGAGTTGGCCTAGACCCATATCTCCAAATGATATTAGAAGTAATTTGGGTTTGCCTGGCTATTATAGAAGGTCCATTGAGGGCTATTTGTATATATTATCTCCTTTGACCAAGTTGACTCTGAAGACAGTTAAGTTTCAATGGTTCGAAGATTGTGAGAAAAGCTTTCAGGAATTGAAAAAAAGGTTGACCACTACCCAAGTTTTGACCTTATCAAAAGGTACTCAAGGTTTTATAGTGTATTGTTATTCATATAGAGTTGTTTTGGGTTGTGTATTAATGCAGAATGACAAATTTAAAGCTTATGCCTCGATACAGTTGAAAGTTCATGGAAAAAATTATCCAACGCATGACTTGGAGTTGGTTGCGGTAGTATTCGCCTTGAATATATGTGTCACTATTTTTATGGTGTTCATGTTGATGTATTCACTAACCACAAGATCGTACAATATGTGTTCACTCAGGGGGAGCTTAATCTCACACAAAAGAGGTGGTTAGAATTGCTCAAGGATTATGATATGAGTATTCTTTACCACCCAGGTAAGGATAATGTTGTTCTTGATGCATTAAGCAGGTTGTGTATGGGTAGTACCACCCATCTTGAGGAAGAAAAGAAAGAACTAGCCAAAGATGTGCATAGACTGAAACTCTTAGAACTCCTACTCATGGATTCCACAGAAGGAGGAATAGTCCTGATGAATGGTGTTGAGTCTTTATTAGTGTCAGAAGTAAAAGGCAAGCAAGACCAAGATCTCATTTTGCTTGAATTGAATGCAAATGTTCAAAATAAAAAGGTATTAAATTTTGAACAAAGGGGGATGGTGTATTGAGATATCAATGTAGACTGTTTGTACCAATGGTGGATGGAGTCCAAGAGAGAATCATGGAGGAATCTCAAATCTCCAAATGTTCCATTCATTCGGGTTCCACAAAAATGTATCATGACTTGAGGGAAGTATATTGTTGGAATAGTATGAAGAAGGGCATTCTGGAGTTTGTTGCTAATTGCCCAAATTGCCAACAAGTTAGAGTAGAGCACCAAAGGCCCGTTGGGAGATGATTAATATGGATTTCATTACATGCTTACCAAGGTGTCACAAGCAGCATGATTCTATTTGGGTTATTGTCGACAGAAAATGACAAAATTGGCCCACTTTTGCCAGTAAAGACTACTCATTCAGCAGAAAATTGTGCTAAAATGTATATTCAATAGGTGTTAAGACTTCATGGTGTTCCGGTGTCCACTATTTCATATAGAGGTGCTACTTTACTGCACAGTTCTGGAAATCTTTTCAGAAAGGCTTGCGTTCAAAGATGAACTTAAGTAATACCTTTCATCCTTAGACAGATGGGAAAGTGGAGCGCACTATTCAGACTTTAGAGGATATGTTGAGGGCATATGTGATGAATTTCAAAGGGAATTGTGATGATAACCTAGCTCTAATTGAGTTTTCTTACAACAAAATAGTTACTACTCTAGCATCCAAGTGGCTCCATATAAAGCTCTTTATGGGAGAAGATGCAGATCCCATATTGGATGGTTTGAAGTTAGTGAAACAGGGTCGATAGGAACATATTTAGTTCACCAAGCTATGAAGAATGTAAAAGGGATTCAACAGAGGTTGGGGACGGCACAGATCGTCAAAATCCTAATGTTAGGAGAAGAGCATTCAAGTTCGAATTAGATAATTGGGTTTTCTTGAAAGTTCCAGCTATGAGGGGTGTTATGAGGTTTGCTAAGAAGGGTAAGTTGAGTCTCCTATATATTGGACCTTATAGAATATCCAATAGAATTGGCAATATAGCTTATGAGTTGGAGCTACCACAAGAGTTAGCAGCGGTTCATCCAATATTTCATGTCTCCATGTTGAATAAGTGCATGGGCGATCCTTCTTTGATCATACAAACTGAAAATATTGGGATCAAAGATGACTTGTCTTATGAGGAGATTCATGTGCAAATTCTAGATTGCCAAGTTCGCAAGTTGAGAACAAAGGAAGTTGTGTCAGTCAAAGTACTTTGGAGGAACCAATTTGTTGAAGAAGCTACTTATTAGGCTGAAGAGGATATGAAGAAGAAATATCCACATCTCTTTGAATCCGGAGAAATATATATGAGTATAATGATCATATGTAACCAACTCAATACACATTACACTTCAATGTACATTGTTTGTTTTCCTTTTCTTCTCAACACGTGAATCTCCATTGAAGGAGTTAACAGTTTGATCCTCAATTTCTTGGGGTTTTGGGTCCGTATAGCTTGCGGATAATTGTGTGGACTGTTTTGGGTCCCTTGTTCTTTTGGACTGACTAATTCTCCTCACCATTCTGATTTGGGGACTTGAGAAATTGATCCAAAAATACAATTTAGCTTAAGTCTGAATAAGAAGTAACCAACTGAAAATGACACGAGTCCTTTGTAATTATCTACTGAAAAATAGAATGGAACTTGACACGTGCTTGAAAAATCACTACATGAAAATTTGCGAAAAGTTTTCACTTTGACACTAAAGTTGTGAAAAATATTATTTATGCATTTCGATGTTGATTTCAAAGTTTTTTTTTGGGGCAAAATTTACTAAATCTTGTTTCATCTAATTTTTTTTGGAAAATTTTATTAAATGACATATAATCAGATTATTTTAACTCCCTGTAGTAATGATTTTTTTTTTTGATAGTTAAAGATAAACGAATTGTTTAAAATTTAGGATTATTTGATGATTTTTTTCTTCATATAGACTCGAGGAAGTAGTGGCGGAGCCAGAAATTTTAATAAAAGCATTCAAAATCTGAAAAAATATACACAGGAAATAGCGAAGGGGGGGGGGGGGTTTCAACATCACTATATGTACCTAAAAATTACTTTAATCATATTTAAATCACATTGCAAAGAGTAATAAATATATCTATTAACCACTGTGGTTCGGAGTTAAAAAGTATACGGTCATTTGAATTATATTTTTCAGTTTACAAAAATATCATTGTATTGATTCTTGAAATGATTTATTCTTACAAGTTTCTGTCATTTTTAATTTTTAATTTTTTGTTATTTTCTGAAATTACTAACTGTATTAGGCTTAATTAAAGCTTCTTTTCTGATTTGTTTGTTATCTAACTTTTTTAGTTATTCTTTCTTTTGTTTTGGAGATCACTAATGTCATGATATTGTGTCAACGCGTATAATAATATTATCAACGCATATAATAATAACTTAAAATATATGTATAGGTAGATATTGAACAATTGATCATTGTACTTATTACTTTTTGAAAATTTTTTTGAAATAGAAGACGATAAATAAGATCATTACAACTTGCTAATGATCAGTTCAATGTAATAAACTTATTGAGGATATTAAGTTATTGTTGGTGTACATAATATAATTCAGGTGAGGGTGAGGTGGAAAAATGTAAAGAGGTTTTTTATTTTCGTGGGTGTAACTTTTAATGAGGAAATAGTTTCTTGTCACGTGATTTAAGAAGGGACTTGGGAAGTTGATCTATAAATACAATTTAGCTAGAGTCTAAATAAGAAGTAACCAACTAAAAATGCCACCAGTCCGTTGTAATTATCTACTGAAAAACGGAATAGAACTTGACACGTATTTGAAAAATCAGTACACGAAAATTTGTGAAAAGTTTTCACTTTCAAACTACAAATGTGAAAAATATTATTTATGCATTTCGATGTTGATTTCAAAGTTCTTTTTGGCAAATTTTATTAAATCTTGTATCATCTGATTTTTTTGGGCAAATTTTATTAAATGTCATATTACCAGATTATTTTAACTCCCTATATTAATGACTTTTTTAACTTTTTTATAGTTTTAAATAAATGAACGGTATAATATTTAAGATAGTCATTGATTTTTTTTCATAGGCTCCAAAAAGTAGTGCGGAGCCAGAATTTTTTAATAAAGGGGTTCAAAATCTAAAAATATACATAATGAAGTAGCGAAAGGAGGCTCACATCTACTTTATGTACCTAAAAATTACTTTAATCATAGTTAAATTACACTGCTGAGAGTAATAAATATATCTATTAACCTTTGTGGTTCGGAATTAAAAAGTATACAGTTATTTGAGTTATATTTTTTCAATTTTTTTAAAAAGTATCAGTGTTTTTATTGATTCTTGAATATTAAAGTGATGATTTTATCCCTATGAGTTTTTGTCATTTTAAAATTTTCGTTCTTTTTTGAAAAATACTAATTTTTCATAAAAGAATTAGTTCAATTTGTAATAGGTTTAATTAAAGTGTCTTTTCTCATTTTTTGTTACAGTTTTAAGTTATTCTTTCATCTGTTTTGGAGATCAATAATGTTTATGATATTATGTTAACGCGCAAAATAATATTATCGACGCGTATAATAATAACTTAAAATATATGTATAGGTAAATATTGAACATTTGATCATTCTTCTTATTTAATTTGAATATATTATGAAATAGAAGACGATGAAATAAGGTCATTATAAACTTTGCTAATGATCAGTTCAATGCTATAAACTTATTGAGGATATTAATTAAGTGTTGGTGTTGATAATATAATCCAGGTGTGATAGTGGGAAAAACGTGAAGATTTTTTTTATTTCCGTGGGTCTAAATATTAATGACGAAATAGCTCCTTGTCACGTGATTTAATAATGGACTTAGAAATTGATCCAAAAATACAATTTATCTAGAGTCTAAATAAGAAGTAACCGACTGAAAATGACTCATGTCCGTTGTAATTATCTACTTAGAAACAAAATGGAATTTGACATGTGTCTGAAAAATCACTACATGAAAATTTGTGAAAAAATTTCGCTTACGCACTGCTGATGTGAAAAATATTATTTATGCATTTCGATATTGATTTCAAGGTTTTTTTGACAAAATATATTTAAATGTTATATCATCTGATTGTTCTTGGGACAATTTTATTACATGTCATACTATCATATTACAATATTTGATTTATTATCAGAAACTATATTCTTTTTGTTTTGTTTTCTATATGATTAATATTCTTTATTAATTTTTTATTTTATACTAATTAATTCCTAATTTAATTATAAAATTATTTAATAATTATATTTTTCATCAATAAATCTCACTCACTTTATTTATTCAGTTTTTCAACTCATACCACAATTTTCTTCGTCTTCTGCGCCAAAGAACACCCAACTCATCACCACCATAACCCTACCTCCACAACGGTGTTCCCTCCTCTTTTTCTGACAAACTAGTAGCGACCCAAAACTTCAATTCAATTATCAACAAACACTAAATAGGACCCCTTTTCCTTATCCCCTTTTTATTTTATTTTTTATTTATTTTGCAGGTGTTCTAGCAAGCTTGATGCTTCTTTCACGATTCTGATAACCTTCCAATGAGTTCCGCACTTTCAGATCTGAACAACTAACAAACAACCACAATGATTAACACCACTAGATCGACTATCGTCTTTGTGATGCTTTTAGGTTATGGAGGGTAAGGAGGATTTTCATTTTTATTGCTTTTTTACACTTAAATTTTCCTGAGTCAGGTGTTGCTTTTTTTTTTTGGTTTCTTTTGTCATTTCAATTTTAGGAGTGAATAAATTTACTTTAGAGTATTTAGAATGTATAATAGATTGACATGATAATTCAAGTGAGTACTAGAATTTTCTAGATAAATTAAAAGAGAATCTATGCCTTATCTGAATTCAGTTAGTATTAGAATTTTCTAGATAAATTCAAGAGAATCTATGTCTTATCTCAATTCAATTAAAATAAAGCGTGAGGAGGGAAACCCTCGTAACTTGAGTGTATGAGTGCAATTTGCATGTGTGGTCTTAGATTTTGATGCGTTCAGATATATTCATATACATGTATCTCTTGATATAAAGTTAGGTGTAATTTATACTAGATACATTTTATCCACTAATCCTAAATCATCTCTAGTAATGACAACTATTCAAATTTTTGAAAACTTGGACATTTTTGCCTCTGAAGATCAGTTGTGGTTAATGAAACTGCTATGTAGAGTCTAATTGCATGCTCTGGAGTCTTCTAATTTTGTGGTGCTGACTCAAAAATCAGAAAAAAACTTGTGATTGTTCCTATTTCATTAAATTACAGAAATTCTGATTGATTATTAATTTGTTGTCTCAAGATAATTTTTTTTATGTAAAAACTGTTAAAAAAAATTATTTTAGATCTCTAAAGAAAAAATATTCATACTTGTGTCTAGGTTCATTAATTATAACTTTAGATGAATATTTAATACGTTAATTATTCTAACATATTACTGATGATACTTAAATGTCCTAAATAGTCTTGTTTGACCTTTTTCCTAACCCCTGTCTATTTATAACACAAATACATTAATTATGAGTCATTTCTTTACTGCAATTCTAAGTTAAATTGTAAATGTCACTTTATTTCCATTGATTTTACATTGAAGGTAGATTTTCTATCCAATATTTTGCACCCTATATGTCACGACCCAAATCGGGGACGCGACTGGCACCCACATTTACCCTCCTATGTGAGCGAACCAACCAATCTAAACCTTAACATTTTAATACAATATCAACAAAGTAATGCGGAAGACTTAAACTCATTAATAAAAACAACTCAAAACTATTATTATTATCCCCAAAATCTGGAAGTCATCACCACAAGAACATCTATCTCAAATTTCTAAACTAAAATTGTCTAAGAACTAAAAATACTATAAAGCTAGTCCATGCCAGAAGTTCAAGGCATCAAGACTTGAAGAAGGAGACCCAGTCCAAGCTAGACACATTAGCTCACCCTGAATTCCGATGGAGTGAAGACTGGCTTGATCTACTGCTGAGTCGAAGTTGACGGAACGTTTGCTGTATAACACAAATACAAAGGGAAACATAAAAGTAGGGGGTCAGTACAACCACACGTACTGAGTAGATATCATCGGTCAACTCAAAATAGGGAACAATATATTCAATAATAACGTAAATCAACTACAATACTCAACATGTAGCAACAGCAATACTTTATCATTAACAATTCCGTCAAGTTCACACATGAGGACTCAAGCCTCAATACCATACTCATTTGGGAATTAAGTTCATTAGAATGAGTATATTCATTATCTCTCAAGATTCATTATCTTCTTCCTCTTGTGTCGGTACGTGACACTCCGCTCCTCTAATTCTATCCTGGTGTCGGAACGTGACACTCCGATCCTCATATTCATTCTATCCTGGTACCGGAACGTGGCACCCGATCCATATTCTATCCTGGTGTCGGACGTGACACTCTTATCCTCATATTCTATCCTGGTGTCGGAACGTGACACTCCGATCCTCATATTCATTCTATCCTGGTACCGGAACGTGGCACCCGATCCTCATATTCTATCCTGGTGTCGGAACGTGACACTCCGATCCTCATATTCATTCTATCCTGGTACCGGAATGTGGCACCCGATCCCCTAATTCATCAAGCCTTCTTTTACACTAAGGCATCCTCATTCTCATATATAATTTATCAAGCCTTCTTTCATATTAAGGCATCATCAATCTTATTATATAATATATCAAGCGAATTAGGGGTTCTTTTCAAGATTTGGGATTCAATAGCTTCATCATGCTTGTTAATTAATCAATCTCATAATCATAATCATGCTAGCACACAATTTAAGCACATAGACAGGTTTAAACATCATCAATACATATCATACACTATCAAGAGTTCACTACGATTATTGTAACATTAAACCATAACCTACCTCCACCGAAGAATTGGAATCCACAAGAAATTTCCCAAGCTTGCTATTCTCCTCAACCAATTCGATCGATCTGCTCTCTCTCTTTCTGTTCTTCTCTTTTGTTTATTCAAACCCTCTTTCCTTTACCCTAATTAACCATGTAATTAAGTGTGAAAAAGGACAATAAAACCCCACTAATTCACTTAAGGTTACCCCTTTTTACCCTAAGTAATTAGACTTATTAATGTTACCCCTCAATCTTTATAATTAAGGAAAGAATAGTCAAAAACGACCCTTAAAACGTGTGGAGAAATCCTAAACTGTCTGGGACTGCGTGACCTGTGACGGGCCGTCATACCTGCGACGGTCCGTCACGATGGCCGTCGCACCTGCCCAAAATCACACCGTCACCACGGACGCTGTGACGGTCCGTCACGCCTGTGACGGTCCGTCCTGCACGTCCGTCATGGCGGTCAGAAACTCGTTTCTCGAACCAAATTCTCAAACGTTGAAGTGTTTTGCAACGGAAACTCACGACGGTTCGTCGTGGATGTGACGGCACGTCTGCAGGTCCGTCACAATTTACAGAGAGTCGATTTTCAGTACCCAATTTCAGAATTCCAAGTATGATGCAACGATTCACCTCGACGGGCCGTCGTGCCTACGACGGTCCGTCGTGGTGTCCGTAGTATGGCCCAGTTTTTCCAGAATTAAAAATCTGCTGCTCAAACGACTAAACAGGTCGTTACAATAGATACCATTTACCCATCGTTCGTCCCCGAACGATCAAGGAAGAAAACAATGGCGAAAAGGAGTACCTGAATCTGTAAACAGATGTGGGTATTTTTCTTGCATATCTGCCTCCTTCTCCCAAGTAGCCTCTTCAACGGTCGATTCTTCCATTGCACTTTGATGGATGCAATCTCCCTCGACCTCAGTTTGCGAACTTCTCTATATAATATAGCAACCGGTTCCTCTTCATAAGTCAAGTTCTCATCCAACAAAACTGAATCCCAACGGATAATGTAGTTTCCATCTCCGTGGTATCTCTTCAACATGGATACGTGGAACACCGGATGCACTCCGGACAGCCCGGGGGCAAGGCTATTCATAAGCCACCTCCCCTATTCTCTTAAGCACTTCAAATGGTCCAATATACTTGGACTTAACTTACCTCTTTTTCCAAACCGCATCACCCCTTTCATGGGCGAAACCTTCACAAGACTTGTTCACCTTCCATGAGCTCCAGTCTCTAACCTTCGGTCTGCATACTCTTTTGTCTACTTTGAGCCGCTAAAAGCTTTTCTTGAATAGCTTTCACCTTCTCCATAGAATCCCTTAACAGATCAGTCCCCCAAGGTCTAACTTCAAAGGCGTCAAACCAACCAATGGGAGATCTACACCTCCTCCCATACAATGCTTCAAATGGAGCCATATCAATACTGGAGTGATAGCTATTATTGTATGAGAACTCTGCCAAGGTAAGAACTATCCCAATGTCCACCAAACTCTATCACACACGCACGAAGCATATCCTCCAACACTTGAATCGTTCGCTCAGACTGACCATCGGTCTGAGGGTGAAATGCAGTGCTAAGGTCCAACTAGTACCTAATTCAGCATGCAATGTTCTCCAAAACTTAGAAGTAAACTGCGTACCTCTATCTGATATGATTGAGAGTGGAACTCCATGCAACCGAACGATTTCTGAGATGTAGATCTTGGCTAACTTCTCTGCATTGTAGGTCACCTTGACAGGAATGAAGTGAGCAGACTTAGTTAACCTATCAACAATCACCCAAATGGAGTCATACTTACCCAATGTCTTGGGAAGACCAACCACGAAGTCCATCGCGATTCTCTCCCACTTCCATTCAGGAATGGGGCATTCTCTGAAGTGTTCCTCCGGGCCTTTGGTGTTCATACTTTACTTGTTGACAATTTGGACACTGGCAGCAAACTCAACAATATCTCGCTTCATTCTACTCCACCAGAAGTGTTGCTTTAGGTCGCGATACATCTTGGTTGCACCAGGATGTATAGAATATCCGGAACTATGAGCTTCTGTAAGAATAGTGGTGATCAAATCATCGATGCGGGGTACACATACTCTTCCCTTGATCCTCAAAACACCTTCCCCATCGATTATTGCTTCCTAGCCTCTCCTTGCAACACTTTATCTCGAATTCGCCTTAGTTTCTCATCATCAAACTGTTTCCCCTTAATCTGATCAAGAAAAGAGGATTTTGCCTCTACACAAGCTAACAATCCTCCCTTCTCGTTTATTTCTAACCTCATAAGGTCATTAGCCAAATCTGCACTTCTCTAGCCAATGGGCGTCTAGAAGCTTGCAAATGAGCTAGACTTCCCATGCTTCCGCCTTTCTACTCAAGGCATCTGCCACCCACATTCGCCTTCCCCGGATGATACAAATAGTGATGTCGTAGTCCTTCAGTAGTTCCATCCATCTCCTCTGTCTTAAGTTCAAGTCTTTCTGAGTGAAGACATACTGTAGGCTACGATGGTCCGTGTAGACTTCACACTTAACCCCATACAAGTAGTGTCTCCATTGCTTTAGTGCAAACACTACCGCGGCCAACTCCAAATCATGGGTCGGATAGTTACGCTCATGCACCTTTAACTGCCTCGAAGCATAAGCAATCACATTCTTCTCGCATTAGCACTGCACCCAACCCAGAATAGGATGCATCACAATAAACAATGAAGTTTTTGCCCTCCTTCGGCAAGGTAAGAATTGGTGCGGTAGTCAACAAAGTCTTAAGCTTCTGGAAGCTTTCCTCACACTCATCCGACCATACAAATGGACGTTTTGCTTAGTCAAGTTCGTCAATTGGGAAGCTATGGAGAGAATCCCTTGACGAATCGGCGGTAGTAGCTAGCTAACCCCACAAAAACTCCTTATTTCTGACACGTTTGTAGGTCTTACCCAATTCTTCACTGTCTCAATCTTAGATGGATCCACCATCACTCATCCTTAGAAACCACGTGCCCCAAGAAGGACACTGAATCTAGCCAAAACTCACACTTGGAGAATTTCGCATACAGCTTTTCTCTTTCAAAAACTCTAACACCATTTTCAAATGCTCCTCATGTTCTTTCTTACTTTTGGAGTATCAGTATATCATCAATAAACACAATCACAAAGAGGTCCAAGTATGGCTTGAAAATCCCGTTCATCAAGCTCATGAAGGCAGCAGGGCATTGTAAGACCAAATGACATTACCACAAATTCATAATGCCCATACCTAGTTCGAAAAGCAGTCTTTGGCACATACGTTGCTCGTATTTTTCAGTTGGTGATAACGGACCTCAAGTCAATTTTGAGAAGACACAAGCACCTTGTAACTGATCGAAAAGTCATCAATGCGAGGAATAGGTACTTGTTCTTAATAGTTCCCTTGTTCAATTGTCGGTAATCTATGCACATTCGGAAACTCCCATCCTTTTTTTTTACAAAAAGACCGGAGCACCCCAAGGAGATGCACTTGTCTAATGAAGCCTTTGCTCAACAACTCTTGAAGTTGCGCCTTTAACTCTCTTAATTCGGCGGGAGCCATTCTATACGGGGGTATAGAAATGGGGCGAGTACCGGGTTCCAAATCAATGCAGAAGTCTATATCCCTGTCTGGTGCCATACCGGGAAGATCTGCAGGGAACACATCACAAAACTCACAGACTACCGAAACTGACTCATCGATGGTACTGGAGTAGTGTCATCCTTAAGATGTGCCAAGAAAGCTAGACAACCCTTTACAACCATCTTCTGAGCACGAATAAAGGAGATTATACGCACCGGATTGGAAGGTAGTCACCCTCCCACACTAACGGATCTGCCCCAGGTTTGGCTAACGTCACTGTTTTAGCATTGCAATCCAAATCGCAAAGTTTGGAGAAAGCCAAGTCATACCCAGAATTACATCAAAGTCACCCATTTCTAAAATAAACCAAGTCTACATAAGTGTTGCTTCCCACAAAATCACCAAACAAGACTATCCCACTTTTCGACTATCACAGACTCACCCACCGGAGAGAAACACGAATAGGCATGTCAAGTAATTCACAATGTAAATTTAGACCATTAGCAAATGAGGAAGATACATATGAGAAACGTGGAGCCAGGGTCAAATAATACAGATGCCATGCAATCACAAACCAAGAGATTACCTGTGATAACAGCATCAGACGCCTCCGCTTCAGATCTCCCAGGGAAAGCATAACAATGGGCCCCTTATTTGTCTGTCCGTTTGCCCCTACCATGTTGTGTAGTGTGGCCTCCGTTTTGCCCATCAACTCTGCCATTTGGGTGACCCCCCATTGACCTCGGCCACCACGCCCTCTAGAATAACGACCTCTACCATTTCCACCTCTTCCTCAGCCATTGGGGGTCTGTAACTCTGGTTTGGACAGACCTCTTAATGTGCCCAATCTCTCCACACCCATACATTCTCTGGGTTTCACGCGTCGCCCTCTCAGAGAAGTGTTGACCGTTCTGAGGTGGACCCCCAACTACAGTCTGTAGTGAAGACTGTATTGGTCGATTTGAGTGACCTCCGGAGTTCTGTCCTCTAGAATAAGAACCATTAAACTCACCTCCCTTCGAAACCTTTTGATGTAGACGTTGAGGTGAAGTCATCCGGTTTCACTCCTTCCACCTATCACAAAGTCTACCACCCTTGGAAGGATGTTGCTGTTGCCGCTATCTGTAAGGCTGAAATCCGCAATTCTGACCTCAACCCCTTCACAAACGGCGGATCCGTTCTTGTGGACTGAAAACAAAGTGCGTGGCATATCTGGATAGCGCGCGAAATTTAGCCTCATACGCGTTTTACTGTCATCCTTCCCTGTTCAAGACTCAAGAACTCATCCCTCTTTCTATCTCTCAAAGTCCTTGGGATATATTTCTCCATAAATAGGGTAGAGAATGATTCCCAAGTCATAGGTGGGCCTCTGTTGGTTGACACTCAACATGTGAACGCCACCACATTTTGGCGTTCCCTTGGAACTGATAGCTCACGAACTCGACACCAAAACCTCTACTATCCCCATCTTGTGTAGTAGCTCATGACAATCAACCAGAAAATCATAAGCATCCTCAGATTCTGCACCCTTGAAGACGGGGAGGTTTCAATTTCAAGAATTACTAAAAAGTTCGTGTTGATCGTTTGTCATAATAGGCCCAGTAGTTAGACGTGGAAATGTGCCTATTCCCAATGGTGCATCCATGCGGGGAGCCATAGTAGCCGCATGTCGTATCTCTGAAACCGGAGGTGTTGGTACAGAAACCACTGGAGGTGCTTGACCCTGATCAGAAACCCGCTAAGATAAGCAAGTACTTGGTTGATCATCTCCGGGGTAGGTTGGGGTGGCATTCCTCATTCTGCCCTTGTTCAGTTCCCCTTCCTCACCCTCTCTTACTACCCTCCTCAGTCGGTTGGAGGTCACCGCCCTAGTATCAGATGGGCTAGGGGCTCGTCCTCTCCCTCTAGAGGACGTCCTCCCACGACCTCTTCCACGACTCTTTCCGCTGTTCTCCCTCGAGCCACAGCCCCAGTGGCTGGCTGGCTCAGTCGTTTCCTGTCTTTCCGTTGTTGTTGCTG
Source organism: Solanum peruvianum (assembly GCA_027705065.1). NCBI lineage: Eukaryota > Viridiplantae > Streptophyta > Magnoliopsida > Solanales > Solanaceae > Solanum > Solanum peruvianum. Next base: position 16,138 of record JAKWJD010000728.1, read on the forward strand.
GTGCGTTCGTTCTCTGGTTCTAACCATCTGCGAAATAGAGTGAAGATGGTCAGATACCAATTTGTATCACCTAGATACCAATTGGACTCAAGTAGTAGCACGAGAAGAAGAAAGAATGAAAGAATGAAATTTTCCTAAAGTCTTATAGCCTCTCAAAAGAAAAGTAAAGGCGTCCCCCTACCGTTCCTTAACCTCTACTAGACCTGTTCTTGTGTGATGAGACCAATGAACCTAAGCTCTGATACCAAGTTTGTCACGACCCAAATCGGGGACGCGACTGGCACCCACATTTACCCTCCTATGTGAGCGAACCACCAATCTAAACCTTAACATTTTAATACAATATCAACAAAGTAATGCGGAAGACTTAAACTCATTAATAAAACAACTCAAAACTATTATTATTATCCCCAAAATCTGAAGTCATCACCACAAGAACATCTATCTCAAATTTCTAACTAAAATTGTCTAAGAACTAAAAATACATAAAAGCTATCCATGCCAGAAGTTCAAGGCATCAGACTTGAAGAGGAAGACCCAGTTCAAGCTAGACGCATTAGCTCACCCTGAATTTCGATGGAGTGAAGACTGGCTTGATCTACTGGTGAGTCGAAGTTGACGGAACGTTTGCCGGTATAAACACAATAACAAAGGGAAACATAAGTAGGGGGGTCAGTACAACCACACGTAAGGAGTAGATTCATCGTCAACTCAAAAATAGGGAACAATATATATCAATAATAACGTAAATCAACTACATACTCAACATGTAGCAAAGCAATCAACTTTATCATAACAATTTCCGTAAGTTCACACATGAGACTCAAGCCTCACGACCATACTCAA
>JAKWJD010000729.1:0-16975 GCA_027705065.1 Solanum peruvianum
ATATGGCATCATAGCCTTGGGAAGCACGCACGGTCAGATGACGTCGAGTGTCGCATGCAATCGTCTCCTTTAGACAATGATAATGTTCAAATATACTTCTTGACATAAACGATCATATGCAATATATTTACCAAATGGAAGAATATTATCAATAGCAAATATTTAATTTGATAATCGTTAAATAAAAATGGGCGATTTTATATTGAAATAAAAATAAAAGAAATAAAAATGGCTTTACACTAAGTATTTATTAATATGCAGTTATTAAAAATAACTAGCAATCTGTTCCCTATAAGCTCATAACGCGGTAATCATAGTAATAGCAATTCTTCTCTAGTGTTATTCATGCAAAGTTATAAGTTATGTATCTCTAAATCCTTTGTCCGGCATCTAGAGAATTTCACCCTGTATTTTTGTTGGGCTACATGTGTATAATTTACAAAAAAATTACCTTTATCTCATATTAAGCATCATATTCAATGTATAGCTAAATTACTACTTCACACCAGTTTAGTTAATCATAAAAAGTTAAGAAAAATAGCTAAACTATATTTTTATTAATAACGAATATAAATAAATAAGAATGGAGAAGAATGAATAAACCACAATTCTCCAGCCTCCAGAACGGCTCATACAAAGCACCAAAGCTACAAAAAATTTACATTATGTCTTGTATCTTCTTTATGGCTTCTTAAATAATAATTTTTCATGCCTTATTTATAGATGTAGAAAATTCGAAATAAAACAATTGAGTACAAACAAATTTGGAATCCAAAACCAAAAAGAATTGGAGAGCTTTTTTTCCGCGTGTAGTGCCGCGTGAATTGATTGGCCAGTACATTGAGGGAATGCCAGGTGGCAGGCTACATCATTACGAATTCTTTTGCAATTTTCAGCAGCAATATGCACTTACAAATATATTATTTTATTAAGTTTAATCTATTAAGCTGACTGCTTGATTTCCTTCTTCAACCATCCATTTTTAATTTGTTTTATCTTCAATTTTCTTCATTTTCCATCAATTTAATACTACAAATAAAATACACAATTTAGCACAATCCATAAAATTTATGCTCAAAATGGACATATATAAATAATAAATATGAGGTAAATATTATAAAAATATGCATTTTGGCCTCTCATGAAACAACACACATGATTGGACTACGTCGGGCGTGGCATGCCATCATCACCCTTGGGTAGCACACATGATAGGACAACGTAGGTCAAAGCATTTTATCATCTCCCTTGGGCAGCAAACACAGTCGGTCGACGTCAGGCGTGGCATGCCGTCATCGCCCTTGGATAGCATACACAATCGTACGACTTTGGGTGTAGTATGTAATCATCTCCCTTTTATAGAGAACACGATCAGACAACATCGGGAGTTGCATGCCCGCATGTTCCTTGAGCAGCACATACAGTCAGACGACGTCGGTGTGGAATGCAATCATCGCCCTTGGGTAGCACACACAGTAAGACGACATCCAGCGTCAAATTCCATCATCGCAATTGCACAATATACACAGTTAGACTATTATATGCGTGCCACGTTATCATCGCCCTTGGTCAGTACTCACGGTCGGACGACGTCTAGCATGACATATCCACATGGCCCTTGGGAAACACAAACGGTCTCACGACGTCGGGTGTGGCATGCCGTCTTATCCCTTGGACGGCACACACGATCGAATGACGTCGAGCTTGACATTTCGTCATCGCCCTTGGGCAGCACACACGGTTAGACGACGTCGAGTATTGCATGCCATCATCGTTCTGTTGCAGCACATACAGTCGAACTATATCGCGCGTAGCATGCCACATGTTATTGGGTAGCACAGACGATCAGATGAAGGTGGGCATGTCATACAATCATCGCCTTTGGACAATACATATGAAAAAACAACGTCAGGCGTGGCATACAATCATCACCCTTGGAGAAAACACAAAAATTGACGACGTTAAGTATTGCATGTCATCATCTCCCTTTGAAAGAACAAACGGTCATACACCGTTGGGCATGGCATACAATCATCGCGCTTGTATAGAATAGACCGTCAGAAGACATAGGCATTGTATGTCATCATTGCCCTTGGAAAATACACACGGTAGGAGGACGTTGTGCGTGGATTGCACGAATTTACCTTGGAAATCACACACGGTGGACGACGTCGGGCATGGCATTCCATCATCGCACTTGGGCAACACACACGGTCAGACAACCTCGAGAATGACATGCTATCATTTCCCTTGGGAAGCAGATGGGCTCGGATTACGTCGGGCGTAGCATGCCATCTTCATCCTTGAACAGAAAACACCGTCTTACGACGTCGGGTATGACAGGCCATCATGTCCCTTGGAAAGCACATATTATAAGACTACGTTTGTCGTGTTATTCCATCAGCGCCCTTGCAATTCACACACGGTCGAACGGCGTCAGGCGTGCAAGCCATCATCGACCTCAGACATGACACACAGATAGAAGACGTAAAATATGGCATGTCATCATCGCCTTTGGAAAGCATGCACGGTTAAATGACGTCGGGCGTTGCATGACTGCATAGTCATTGCGCGGCACACACGGTCGGACGATGTCGATCGTCAGATGCCATCATCTCCCTTGGACAGCGCACACAATCAGACGATGTCGGGTGTGGCATGCTGTCATAACCCTGGGAACCACACACTGTTGGACTATGTCAGATGTCGCATGCCATCTTCTCCCTTGGACACCACACACCGACGGACACGTTAGACGTGGCATGCCATCATCCCCTTAGGCAACATTCACGGTTAGATGATGTCGGACATGGCATACCATCATTACCTTTCGAAAGCATACATGGTCTTGGTGTGTCATGTTATCATCACCCTTGGACAGAACGCATGATCGGGCGACGTCAGGCGTCGTATGCCCATATGGCCATTGGGCAGCCACATGGTCAGACGACGTCGAGCATGACATGTCATTATCTCCCTTGGACAGCACACAAGATCGGACAATGTCAGGCATGGCATGCCATCATCTCCCTTGGGTAGCACAAATTGTCGGAGAGTGTAGGGCGTGCCAATGCCATCATTGTAATTGGGCAGCACACGTGGTCGGACAACATTGAGTGTGGTATTCCATGATCGCCCTTGGAAATCATAGACGATCAAACTACCTCAAGCCTGGCATACCATCATCCCATTGGGCACGGTTGGACGACATAGGGCGTGGAATATAATCATTGCCCTTAGACAACATACACCTTCAGAAAACATCGGGCAAGACATGTTATCATCGCCTTTGGAAAGCATACATGATCGGATGACGTCATGGGAGGCATTCCCCCACGTCCTTTGGATAACACACAAAAACGGATGACATCAGGCGTTGCATGCCATCATAGCCCTTGGACTACACAAACAGTTGAATGACATCTATCAGGGCATGTCATCATCACCCTTTGACAACAAACATAGTCAAAAGACGTGAGGCGTTTCATAATATTAGCGTAGTTGGAAACAATAAACAGTCGTACGATGTCGCGAGTTGCATGCCCGCATGGCCCTTGGGCAGCACAGACGATCTAATGACTTCCGCGTGGCATGCCATCATCGCCCTTGGGCAGCACACACAGTGAGATGATGTGAAATATCGAATGCCATCATCAACCTTGGACAACATACACGTTCGGATTACGTCGGGCATTGCACGTTTTCATCGCCCTCTCTTTTGACTAATACACACGGTCGCACGATGTCGAGCGTGGCATATAATCATAGCGCTTGGGCAGCGCACACGATCGAACGACGTTGGGCGTGACATGCCATCATCTCCCTTGGGTAGAACAATGATCAGACCATCATCGGGCGTCGCGTGCCCACATTGACGTTGGGCAGCACACACAATTGGATGATTTTAGGCCTGGCATTCCATTATCGCCTTTGGGCAGCGTACACGGTCGGACTACGTCCAGTGTTGCATGCTAGCATTTCCCTTGTACAGAACACAGGGCCGGACTACATCGGGCGTGGCATGCCATAATCTCCCTTGGACAGCACACATGGTCGAACGACGTTGGGCATGGTCTGCCATTATCGCTCTAGGACATCATAGGCAGTCGGACGATGTCGGGAGTGGCATGTTATCATTGCCCTTGAGCAGAACACACGCTCAGATGACGTCGGGTGTGGCATGCCTGCATAACCCTTGGGTAGGACACACAGTCAGACAACGTCGGGCGTGACATGATATCACCGCCCTTGGACAACACACACAGTTGGAAGATGTCGGGTGTGGCATGCCCGCACTGCCCTTGGGCAACACACACGATCAGACAAAGTCGGGTGTGGCATGTAATCATCGCTCTTGGGCAGCACATACTGTCGGATGATGTTGGGCGTGACATGCAATGATAGACCTTGGGCAACATACATGATCAGAATACTTCACGTGTGGCATACCCGCATGGTCCTTGGGCAGCACACACGATCGGATGACATCAAGCGTCGCATGCCATCTTCGCCCTTGGGCAGAAAACGCAGTTGGACAACGTCAAGCATTGCATGCCTTCATCTTCCTTGGGCAGCACACATGGTAAGACGACATCGGGCGTGGCATTCCATCATCGTCCTTTAAATCATACACAGTCGGACGACATCGGGCGTGGCATGTTACCATTGCCCTTGGGCAGCACACAGAATCAAACAACATCGGGCGTGGCATTCTTGCATGGACCTTGGACAACACACACGGTCGGATGACATAGGGTGTGGCATGACCTCATCGCCCTTTGATAGCACACACGGTCGGACAACATCGGGTGTCACATGCCATCACAGCCCTTGGGCAACATGCACAGTCGGATGACGTCAAGTGTCGCATGTCATCGTCTCCGTTGGACAATAATAATGTTCAAATATACTTCTAGACATAAATGATCATATGCAATATATTTTCCAAACTACGAGTCGGGGTCGATCCCACAGAGAATATGGAAGAATATTATCAATACAATATATTTAATTTGATAGTCGTTAAATAAAATGGGCGATTTTAAATTGAAATAAAAATAAAAGAAATAAAAATGGCTTTAAACTAAGAATTTATTAATATCCAAGTTAATAAAAATAACTAGCAATCTGTTACCTATATGCTCATGACGCAGTAATCCTAGTAATAGCAATTCATCTCGTGTTATGCATGCAAAGTTATAAGTTATGTATCTCTAAATCCTTGGTCTGGTATCTAGAGAATTTCACCCTGTATTTTTATTCGGCTACATGTGTATAATTTACAAAACCTTACCTTTACCTCATATTAAGTATCATATTCAATGTATAGCTAAATTACAACTTCACACCAATTGACTTAATCAGAAAAAGTTAAGAAAAATAGCTAAATTATATTTTTATTGATCACGAATAAAAATAAATAATAAAGGAGAAGAAAGAATAAACCACAATTCATCTGCCTCCACGATGGATCATACAAAGCACCAAATCTAGAATTAATTTATATTATGTCTTGTATCTTATTTCATGGCTTCCTAAATAATAATTTTTTATGCCTTATTTATAGTTGTAGAAAATCCTAAATAAAATAATTGAGTCCAAGAAAATTGGGAATCCAAAACCAAAAAGAATTGGAGAGATTTTTTTCCTTTTTTTTCCCGTGTGTCGTGCCACGTGAATGGATTGGACAGTGCATTGAGGGAATGCCTCTTAGCAGGATACAAAATTTTCAAGTTGTTTTGCAATTTCCATCAGAAATATGAACTTATATATAAATATATTATTTTATTTACTTTAATCCATTAAGTTATCTGCTTGATTTCCTTCTTCAACCATCCATTTTAAATCTGTTTTAGGTTCAAGTTTCTTCATTTCTCCACCAATTTAATCCTACAAAAAAAATACAGAATTTAGCACAATCCATAAAATATATGCTCAAAATAGACATATATAAATAATAAATGTGAGGTAAATAATGATAAAAATGTGTATTTTGGCCTCACATCAAACAACACACACGATCAGACGACATCGAGCTTGGAATGCCATCATCGCCCTTTGACACCATACACGGTGAGACGACGTCGAGCGTGGCATGTTGTCATCGCCCATGGATAGAACACACGGTCGGGAAGCATTAGGCGTGTCATGCTTACATGGGCCTTCGGTAACACACACGGTCGATCTACGTCAGGCACGACATTTCATCATAGCCATTGGGCAGCATACACGATAGAACGATGTCGGGCGTCACATTCCATTATCGCCCTTGGGCCGCACAAACGATCGGAATACATCAGGCGTGGCATGACGTCATCATCCTTATGTAACACACAAAGTCAGACGACATCAGGGGTGGCATGCCATCATCGCCCTTGGGAAGCACACACGGTCGGACGACGTCGGGCATGACATGCCTTCATCACCCTTAGGCAGCAAACATATCCAGACTACGTCAGGCGTGGCATGCCCGCATATACATTAGTCAGCACACATGGCGGACTACATTCAGGCGTGGCATGCAATAATCTCACAAGGACAGCATGCACGGTCAGATGACGTCGGGCATGTCATGTCATCATCGCCCTTGGGTAGAACACACGGTCGAACGACGTCAAGCGTGGCATGCCATCATCTCTCTTGGGGAGCACACACGGTTAGACTACCTTGTGCCTGGCATGTCATCATCTCCCTTGGACAGCACACACAATGGGATGACATTGGGCGTTGCATGACATCATCACCCTTGGAAGGCATAGACGGTCGAGCGATGTCGTGTGTGGCATTTCATCGTAGCACCTGGGCAGCATATACAGTTGGACGACGTTGTATGTTGCATGCCATCATCACCTTGGACAGCACACACGATCGGACTATATCGGGCATGGCATGCCATCACCACCCTTGGATTGCACACAAGGTGAGACAACGTTGGGCATCGCATGCCATCATTGCCTTTGGATAGGGCGTGGTATGCCATCATTGCCCTTCGGAAGCACACATAGTCGGACTACGTCGGGGGTAGCATGCCATTATCGCACTTGGACAGTATAGACATGGTCAGGCAACATGGGGCCTGGCACGTTATTTTCACCCTTGGACATCCCACACGATTAGACTACATCGGGCTTTTGCTCGTATGGCCCTTGGGAAGCACACGCGGTGGACGATGTCGACTGTGGCATGCCATCATCGCCACTGGGCAGCACACATGGTCGGATGACGTTGGACATGAAATACCATCATCGCCCTTGGGAAGAACACAAATTGGGACTACATCAGGCATGGCATGACATCATCGCTCTTGGACAACACAAACCTATTGAAAGATGTCGGGCATGACATGCCATCATCACCCTTTCGTACCATACATGGTTGGAAGTTGTTTGGCATGGCATGTTATCACTACCCTTGGATAGAACACACGGTCGGGCGACGTCGGTCGTGGCATGCTCGCATTTCCCTTAGGTAGCACACACGGTCAAAAAAATTTCGGGCTTGACATGATATTATTGACCTTGGACATCCCACACGGTCGGATGATATAGCGCGTGGCATGCCATCATCGCCCTTGGGAAGCACAAACAGTCGGACGAAGTCCAGCATTACATGCCATCATCTCCCTTGGGAAGCACACACAGTCGGACGAAGTCCAGCATTACATGCCATCATCGCCATTGGACCATGGGACACCATAAACGATTGGACGACTTTGGGCGTGGCTTGAATCATCGCCCTTTGAAAGCATACACGGTCGGACTATATCAGGCGTGGCATTTTATCATTGGCCTTGTAAAACATACACGGTCAGACTATGTCGGGCGAGGCATGCCATCACGATCCTTTGACATAACACTCGGTTAGATGATGTCGGGCGTCGCATGCCATCATCGCCCTTGGAGAGTAGAAACGGTCAGGCGATGTAGGGCGTGGCATTTTATCATCGCCCTTGGACATCACACATGGTCTGAAGACATCGGTCATCGCTGATTGTATGTCCCTTGGGCAGCACACACGGTGGACGACATCAGGTGCGACATGCAATCATCTCCCTTGGGCAGCGCACACGGTCCGAAAACGTTTGACATGACATGCCATCATCACCCTTGGACACCATACAATGTGGTATTACGTAGGCGTGGCGTGCCATCATCACTCTTGGACAACACACACGGTCGAAAGATTTCGGGCATGGCATGCCATCATCTCCCTTTGACACCATACACGATCGGACAACGTCAGGCGTGGCATGTTATCATTATCCTTGGACACAACACACGGTCAGGTGACGTAGGGAGTGGCATGCCCGCATTGCCCTTGGGCAGCACACACGGTCGAAAGATTTTGGGCGTGACATGATATTATAGCCCTTGGACAGCACACACGATCGGATGATGTAGGGCGTGACATGACTGCATGGCCCTTGAGTAACACACACAGTCGGAGAACGTCAGGCGTTGCATGCCATCATCGCCCTTAGGCAGCACAAATGGTCGAACAACGTCTAACATAACATAACATCATCGCCCTTGGACAACATACACGATTGGACGACTTTGGGCGTGGCATGCTATCATCGCCATTTGAAAGCATACACGGTCGAACAACATTGGGCATGGCATGTTATCATTGACTTGGACAGCACATACGATTAGACCATTTCGGCTGTGGCATGCCAACATGGCCCTTGGGCAGCACATACGATCCAATGAAGTCGGGCGTGGAATGCAATCATCGCCATCGAGAAGCACACACGGCTAGAAAACTTCGGACCTAACATGTCATCATCGCCCTTGGGAAGCAAACACAGTCGGACAATGTTGGGTGTGGCATACCATCATCAACATGGGACAACATACACGGCCAGATGACATCCAGCATGGTATGTTATCATCACCCTTAGACAGAACACACGGTCAGACGATGTCGACTGTGGCATGCCCGCATGGCCCTTGGGCATCACACAAGGTGTAACGACGTCGGCGTGGCATGCCATCATCGCCCTTGGACAGCACACACTATCGGACGACATCGAGCTTGGAATGCTATCATTGCCCTTTGAAACCATACTTGGTTGGACGACATCAAGTGTGGCATGATTGCATGGGCCATAGGCAACACACGAGGTCGCACTACGTCCGGTGCGACATTCCATCATTGCCCTTGGGCAGCATACACGATCAAACAACGTCAGGCGTGACATGCAATCATCGCCCGCGGGTCGCACACACGATCGGAATACATCGGGCGTGGCATGCCAACATGGACCTTTGGTAGCACACACAGTCAGATTACATCGGGCGTGACATGCCATCATCGCCCTTGGACACCATACACGGTCGGACAACGTCAGGCATGGGATGTTATCATCTCATTTGAGCAGAACAATCAGAAGGACGATGTCGGGCGTGGCATGACCGAATGGCCCTTTGGAAGCACAGACATTTAAACAATGTCGGGCGTGACATGATATCATCGCCCTTGGATAACACAAACGATTGGACGACGTCGGGCATGTCATGTTATCATTGCCCATTCACAGAACACGCGGTCGAGCAACGTCGTGTGTGGCATGCGATCATAGTACCTTAGAAGCACATACAGTTGGACAATGTCGTATGTCGCATGTCATCATCTCCCTTGGACATCACACACCAATGGACGACGTCGGGCGTGGCATGCCATCACCACCCTTGGACTACACACACGATCAGACGACATTGGGCGTCGCATGCCACCATCGCCTTTGGATAGGGCGTGGAATGCCATCATCGCCCTTTGGAAGCACACACCATTGGACTACGTCGGGGGTAGAATTCCATTATCGCACTTGGACAGTAGACATGGTAAGGCGACTTGGGGACTGGCATAATATTTTTGCCCTTGGACATCACACATGGTTCGAGGACGTCAGGCGTTGCTACTCGTATGAACCTTAGGAAGAAAACTCATTGGACGATTTCGGTTGGGGGATGCCATCATCGCCCTTGGGCAGCACACATCGTTGGACGACGTTGGACATGACATGCCATCATCACCCTTGGGAAGAACACAGATTGGGACTACGTTAGGCGTGGCATTCCATCATCGCTCTTGGACAGCAGACACGGTCGAACGATGTCAGGCATGGCATACCATTATCGCCCTTTGCACCATACACGGTCGGACAACGTCGGGCATGGCATGTTTTCATTGCCCTTCGAACAAATGGTCCATGGCCCTTGAGTAACACACACGATTGGACAATTTCGGACTTTATATGCCATCATAGCTCTTGGGCAACACAGACGGTGGAAAGACGCCGAGCGTGACATGCCATTATCGCCCTTAGAGAGCACACACGACTGGACGACTTTGGGAGTGATCTTTGCCTTTTGAAAGCATACACGGTCAGAAAAGGTAGTGTGTGGCATCTTATAGTTCCCCTTGGATAGCACATACGATTGGACCATGTTCGGTGTGGCATCCCTGCATGGACCTTCAGTAGGACATACGATCGGATGAAGTCGGGCGTGGAATGAAATCATCGCCATCGGGAAGCACTTACGGTCAGAAAACATTGGTCCTAACATGTCATCATCGCCCTTGGGCAGCAAACACAGTCAGACGACGTTGGGCGTAACATGACATCGTCTTCCTTGGACACCATTCACGGTCGAATGAAATCTGACGTGGTATGTTTTATCGCCCTTAGAAAGAACACTCGATCGGATAATGTCGGGCGTGGCAGGTGCGCATGGACCTAGGGCAACACAAACAGTTGCACTACATCGGCATGGCATGCCATCATCTTCCTTGGACAGCACACACGATCGGATGACATCGAGCGTGGAATGCCATCATCGCTCGTAGACACCATACATGGTCAGACAACGTCGAGCGTGGCATGTTATTATCAACAATTGATATAACAGACGGTCGGGCAACATTAGGCGTGTCATACTTGCATGGGCCATAGGTAACACACACGGTCGCACTATGTAATGCCTGACATGCCATCATAGCCTTTGGGCAGCACACAAGATCAAATGACGTCGGGCATGACATGTCATTATCACCCTTGGGCCGCACACACGATTGAAGTACATTGGTCGTGGCATGACGTCATCATCCTGGGGTAACACAAATTCAGACGACATCAGGGGATTTAGTTTGACCATGTGTGCTGCCCAAGGGCAATGATAGAATTTATTGCCCAATTTCATATGATCGTTTGTGCTTCCCAAGGGAAATGATGACATGCCACGTTCGACGTCATCTGATCGTGTGCACAGTCCAAGTGTGATGATGGCATGCCACGCCCGACGTTTTCTGTCTCCATGTGTTGTCCAAAGGCGATGATAGCATGCCACGCCTGACGTCATTTGACTGTGTGTGGTGCCCAAGGGACATGCGGCATGCTATGCCTTATGTAGTTTTACCGTGTGTACTGCCCAAGGGTGATGATGGCATGTAACGCCTTACGTTTTTCGACCATGTGTGTTTAACCTAGGGCCATGCGAGCATGCCACGCCCGACGTCGTTCGCCTATGTGTGTTGTCAAAGGTCAATGATATCATGTCACGCCTGAAGTGTTTCGACCGTGTGTATAGCCCAATGGCAATGCAGGCATGCCACGCTCGACATTGCCCGACCTTGTGTTCTATCCATGGGAAATTATAACATGCCACACGCGACGTTGTCCGACTGTGTATGGTTTCAAAGGGCCATGATGACATGCCACACCTATTGCATTTTGACCGTGTGTTCTACTCAATTGCAATGACAGCATGCCATGCCCGACGTCGTTCAATTGCGTGTTCTACTCAAGAGCGATGATAACGTCCCATGCGCGACGTCGTTCCACCGTGTATGGTTTTCAAGGGCGTTGGTTGCATGTCATGCCCAATGTTGTCCGAGCATGTGTGCTTTCCAAGGAAGATGATGGCATGCCATGCCCGATGTTGTCTGCCTTGTGTGTTGCCTAAGGGCCATGCAAACATTCCACGCCTCATGTTGTCCGGCCGTGTCTGCTATTGATGGGTGATTATGACATGTCATTCTCAACGTCATCTTACCGTGTGTGTAATCCAAGGGAGATGATGGCATGCCACACCCATTGTCGTCCGACTGTGTGTGCTGCCCAAGGTCCATATGAGCATGCCACACCCGAAATCTTTTGATCGACTGTTCTGTCTAAGGACAATGATTACATGCCACAGCACGATGTCAGCTGATCGTGTATGCTGTCCAAGGGAGATGATTGCATGCCACTCCTAACATCGTCCGACCGTGTTTGCAGCCCAAGGGCGATGATGACATGTCACGCCCATCGCCGTTCAACGGTGTGTTCTTCGCGATGACAATGATTGCATTCCACGTCCGTCATTATCCGACCTTATGTGCTACCCAAGGGACATGCGGGCATGCCACACCCGATGTGGTCCGATCGTATGTTCTTTCTAAGGGTAATTATAACATGACATGCCTGACATCGTTCGACTGTGTATGCTTTCAAAGGGTGATGATGTCAAGCCACGCCCAATGTCGTCCAATCGTGTGTGGTGTCCATAGGAGATTATGACATGTCATGCTCGGCGTCATCCAACCTTCTGGTCTGCCCAAGGGAGATGATGGCATGCAACGCCTGACGTTGTCCGACAGTGTGTATACCCAAGGGCTATGCGACCATGCCACTCACAATGTCTTTTGATGGTGTGTGTTGTCCAAGTTCAATGATATCATCTCGCCTGGTGTCTTCCGACCGTGTGTACTTCCCAATGGCAATGCGGGCATGTTATGCCCGACGTCGCTTGACCGTGTGTTCTCTCTAATGGAATTGATAAAATGCCATGCCCCATGTCATCCGACCGTGTAAGCTGTCAAAGGGCGATGATGGCATGCAATGCCCGACATCATCAGACCGTGTGTGCTGTCGAAAAGCGATGATGGCATGCCACGCCTGACGTAGTCCAACTCTGTGTGCTGCCAAAGGTGATGATGGCATGTCATGCCCAATGTCATTTGATCGTGCGCGTTGCCCAAGGTCGATGATAGCATGCAACACTCAACATTGTCCAATCGTGTGTGTTGTCCAAGGGCGATGATAACATGCCACGCCTGTTGTCGTCCGATCGTGGATACTAACCAAGGACGATGATAGCATGCCACGCTCGAAGTCGTATGACCATGTTTTTTTCCCAAAGGCGATGATGACATGTCACACCCGACGTCGTCTTACCATATGTGTTCCCCAAAGACGATGATGGCATGTCCCACCCGACGTCGTCTGACCATGTGTGTTACCCAATGGCGATGATGGCATGCCAAACCTGACGTTATCCAATCGTGTGTACTCCTCAAGGGCCATGCCAACATGCCACGACCGACATGGTATGATTGTGGGTGTTGTCCAAGGTCGATGATAACATGCCACGCCCGACATTGTCAAACTGTGTATGCTTTCCAAGGGCGATGAAAGCATGCAATTCTCAACGTCGTCCGATCGTGTGTTCTATCCAAGGGATATGATGGCATTCCACGCTCGATGTCGTCCCAACATGTGTGCTAAACCATGCCGATGTAGTCTAACAATGTGGTATATTTTCGTCGCGCGTGGTATGTTTTCGTCGCGCTTGGAAAACAAACACGATCGGACTACGTCGTGCGTGGCATGACATAATTGTCGTTGGCAAACACACATGGTCGGACGATGTTAGACATGGCATGCCATCATCGCCCTTAGATAACAGTAATGGTCGGACTGCGTCGGGGGTGCCATGTTTTCATCGCCCTTGGTGAGCATACACGGTCGTACAAACTCAAGAGCTGCAATGGCTGCATAGCCCTTAAGCAGCACACACGGTCGAACGACGTCGGCCGTGACATGCCGTCATCTCCCTTTGGCAGCACACACTGTCGGACGATGTCTGCCACGACTTGCCGTCATATCCCTTGAGAAGCACACACGGTCGGACTACGTCTAGCGTGGCATGCCATTATCTCTCTTGGACAGAACACACTGTTGGAAAACGTTGATCGTGGCATGCCATCATTGCGCTTGGGCAACACACACGGTCGGACGACGTTGGTCGTGGCATGAAATCATTGTCCTTGGAAAGTATACATAGTCAGATGACATCGGGCGTGACATGCCATCATCTCTCTCGTGCAACAAATATGGTTGGACGACGTCAGGAATGGCATGAAAGAATTGCCCTTGGACAGCATACACGGTCAGAAAAAATTGGGGCTGGCATGTAATCTTCTCCCTTGGATCAAAAAGACGAGCGGACGACGTAGGCGTGGCATGCCCACATGGACCTTTAAAAAAATACACGGTTAGACGACGTCGGCGTGGCATGCCATCATTGCCCTTGGGCATCCTTCACGATCGGATGGCATCAGGCATGGAATTCCAGCATCACCGTTGGACAACATATTCGGTCGTACTACGTCGGGTTGTGCCATGTTATCATCGCCATTGGTCAGCATACACGATGGGATGATGTTATGCATCGCTTTCCCATATGTCCCTTGGACAACACAAACGGTCGCAGGACGTAGGGAGTGGAATGCCATCATAGCTCTTAGGCAGCACACCCGGTCGAATGACGTCGAGTGTGACATGTCATCATTACCCTTGGACAGCACACATGGTCGGACGACGTTGAGTGTGCCTGACATCATCTCCCTGGGCAGTACACACGGTTGTACTACATCGGGCGTAGCATGCCATGTCACCCTTAGAAGCACACACAGTCATATGACGTCAGGCGTGGCATGCTATCATCGCCGTTGGATAGCACATACGGACGGACGACATCGGGCGTGGCATGCAATCATCGCACTTAGACTACACAGATGGCCAGATGATGTCGGACGTGGCTTGTCATCATCACACTTGGGAAGTACACACAATCATACAACGTCGGGCGTTACATTCTATCATTGCCCTTGGGCAGCACACATGGTCAAACTACGTTATGCTTGGCATGTCATCATCGCCCTTTGATCGCATTTACAGTTGGACGACATCGGGCATGGCATGTTATCACCTATTTGGACAACGCACATGGACGAACGACGTCGAGCGTGGCATGCCATAATTACCCTTAAACTACACATAAGAATGAACGACATCGAGCCTGGCATTCCCACATGGCCCTTGGGCAACACACATGGTCAGACTACATCGAGCGTGTTATGCCGGCATAGCCCTTGGGCAGCACACATGGTCAGACGACATCAGGCGTGGCATTCCATCATCTCCATTGGGAAGCACACACGTTCGGACTACGTCGAGCGTGGAATGCAATCATCGCCCTTGGATTGCATACACAATTGGACTACGTTGGGCATGGAATGCCATCATTGCCCTTGCGTAACACACACGACCAGACGACGTTGGGCATTGCATGCTATCATCGCCCTTTGAAAGCACACACGGTCGGAAAATGTCGGCCATGGCATGTTATCATCTCCCTTGGACAACACACACGATCGAACCATGTCGGGCGTGGCAAGCCGGCATAGCCCTTGGGCAGCACATACGGTCGGATTACGACAAGTTTGTCCTGCCATCATCGCCATTGGGTAGTAGACATAGTCGGACAATATCGGGCGTGACATGCCATCATCGCCCTTGGGCAACACAAATGGTCGGATGACTTAGATCATGGCAGGCCATCATCGCCCTTGGACTGTATACACGATTGGACAACATCGGGTGTTGCATCTTATCATCGGGCTAGGACACCACACACTGTCGGACAACGTCAGGCGTTTCATGTTGGTATGTCCCTAGGGCAGCACACACGGTTGACGACATCAGCTGTGGCATGCCATCATTGACCTAGGGAAGTTCACACAGTCGGACGACGTTCGTTATGATATGCAATCATCACGCTTGGGCTGTATAAAGAGTGGGACTACATCAGGCGTGGAATGTCATCATTGCTCTTGGACAGCACACACGACCAGAGATTGTCGGGCATGTCATGCCATCATTGACCTTTGACACCAATCACGGTTGGACGACGTCGGGCATGACATGTATTAACCTTCGAAAGAACAAATGATCGGGCTACGTCAGGCGTGGCATGCCTGCATTGACATGGAGCAAAATACACGGACGGAAGACGTCGGGTATGACATGATATCATCACCGTTGGACCGCACTAACGGTCCAACAACGTCGGGCGTGGCATGCCCGCATGGCCCTTTGGTAACACACACGGTCGGACAACGTCGGGCGTTGCATGCCATCATCGCCTTTGGGCAGCACACACGGTCGAATGATGCCGAGCGTGACATGCCATCATCGCCCTTGGACAGCACACACGATTGGACGACTTTGGGCGTGGCATGCCATTATCGCCCTTTGAAAGCATACACGGTTAGAGGACGTCGGGCGTGTCATGTTATCATTGCCCTTGGACAGCATATACAATCGGACCTCGTCAAGTGTGGCATGCTCGCATGGACCTTGGGTAGAACATACGGTCGGATGACGTCAGGCATGGAATACAATCATCACCATCGGGAAGCTGGCACGATCGGACGACGTCGAGCCTGACATGTCATCATCGCCCTTGAGGAGCAAACAAGGTCGGACAATGTTGGGCGTGGCATGCCATCATCTACCTTTGACAGCAGACACGATCAGATGATAACGGACGTGACATGTTATCATCGCTCTTCGACAGAACACACGATCGGACGATGTTGAGCGTGGCATGCTCGTATGGACTTTAGGCAACACACACGGTGGTCGATGTCGGTTGTGGCATGCAATTATCACCCTTGGGAAGCACACAAAGTTGAACGACGTAGGACATGACATGACATCAGCGCCCTTGGGCAACACATAGAGTGGGACTACGTCAGGCGTGGCATGCATCATCGCTCTTGGAAAACACACACGGTCGGACGATGTCGAGAATGGCATACCATCATCGCCCTTTGACACCATCCACGGTCAAACGACGTCGAGCAC
>JAKWJD010000730.1:0-17038 GCA_027705065.1 Solanum peruvianum
ACAAGTGCGCCAAAAGTGGGGGATGGTATCATATTCTCTTATAAGAGAGGCACGCCTGCTTTTAGCTCGTAGTTTCACTCTTGCTTTTGCCTTACCTTCTATTATATTAGTAAAGGGCGAATGGGGGGCGTGTGCAATAGTTTTCTTACTTTCTCTCGATCGCTTCAATGCCTATAATTTGAGAGATAAGAGGAAAGCCCTCTCTCGAATTCGAAGATGTAACACAAAAAATGACTCTCTTCGCCGGGATGTCAGCAGGTTAGGCAGCTCTAAGGTTTTTTATATTCGGTGGAAGGCAGGCTGAAACTCTGCCCCAACCAAGTGAAACTAAGGGTCTGAAAGAGTTCACGATCTGATCTATGGGGTGTTAACCCTCGGAGGACGGCTAAGTGTCACGACCCAAAACCGAGCCGCGACTGGCACCCACACTTACCCTCCTATGTGAGCGAACCAACCAATCTAAACCTTGACATTTCAATATAATATCGACAGAAAGTAATGCGGAAGACTTAAACTCATTAATAAAACCAATTCAATATCTTCTAAAATTCAACATCTATTATTATCCTCAAAATCTGGAAGTCATCACCACAAGAACATCTATGATCAAATGACTGAACTAAGAGTATTCTAAAAGCTAAAGCAAGTAAAAGCTAGTCCATGCCAGAACTTCAAGGCATCAAGACATGAGGAAGAAGATCCAGTCCAAGCTAGAAGCATACCTCACCCTGAAGATCCGATGTGACGAAGACTGGCTTGAATTGCGGTTGAGTTGAGGATAACGACACGTTTGCTGCACTCCACAAATAACAAAGAAAAAAACATAAAAGTAGGGGTCAGTACAAAACACGGGTACTGAGTAGATATCATCGGCCAACTCAAAATAGAGAACAGTATATATCAAGCAATATTATAAATCCACTACAATACTTAACATGTAGCAACAACAAATACTTCCATCATTAATAAATACCGCCAAGTTCACACATGAGGACTCAAGCCTCAATACCATACTCATTTGGGAATTAGGTTCATTAGATTGAGTATATTAGCATCTTTCAAGATTCATTATCTTTATTCCTCTTGTGTCGGTACGTGACACTCCGCTCCCTCATTATCTTTATTCCTCATGTGTCAGTACGTGACACTCCGATCCCCTACTACTATGTGTCGGAACGTGACACTCCGATCCCCTAATTCTACGTGTCAGTTCGTGACACCCGATCCCCTAAATCTACGTGTCCGTTCGTGACACCCGATCCCCTAAATCTATGTGACCGTTCGTGACACCCGATCCCCTAAATCTACGTGTCTGTTCGTGACACCCGATCCCCTATACTACATGTCGATTCATGACACCCGATCCCCTAAATCTACGTGTCGGTTTGTGACACCCGATCCCCTAAATCTACGTGTCCGTTCGTGACACCCGATCCCCTAAATCTATGTGACCGTTCGTGACACCCGATCCCCTAAATCTACGTGTCTGTTCGTGACACCCGATCCCCTATATCTACATGTCGATTCATGACACCCGATCCCCTAAATCTACGTGTCGGTTTGTGACACCCGATCCCTTAATTCTATGTGTCGGAACGTGACACTCCGATCCCTTACTCTCATTCTATCAACTCATCAAGCCTTCTCTTATACCAAGGCATCATCATTCTCATTACTTCAGTTCATCAAGCCTTTTCTTATACTAAGGCATCATCAATCTCATTATTTTAGTTCATCAAGCCTTTTCTTATACCAAGGCATCATCATTAACAAAGAGATTAGGGTTTTTCAAGATTTGGGATTCAATAGCTTCATCATGCTTATTTTATCACAATTATATAATCACATTCATTCAAGCATACAATTAAGCATATAGAAGATGAGATAATATTACCAACACATATCATTTGCTATTAAGAGTTTACTACGAATAGCATAAAAACCATAACCTACCTCCACCGAAGATTAGTGAACAAGAAAGCAATTCCCAAAAGCTTTGTGTTTTCCTCTTCGTTTCTCCTCTCTCGTTCAATCCTCTCTCTCTCTCTTTGTTCTTTCTATTTTCTTTATTCAAACCCTCTTTCTCTTACCCTAATTAGCATATAATTAAGAATAAAAGATGGCAATAATAACCCACTAATTAACTTAAGGTTACCTCTTTTAACCCCCAAGTAATTAGACTTATTAACATTAACCCACTAACTTTAAAATTAAGGCAAGAATAGTCCAAAACGTCCCTTAAAACCTTTAAGGAAATCCGACCCAGACTGGGATTACGCAACCTGTGACGGCCCGTCGTGCCTGCGACGGTCCGTCCTGCAGGTCGTCGCGAAGTTCAGAGACTCACTTTCCGCCAAAGAGTTTGTGACGGCCCATCACGCCCACGACGGTCCGTCCTGCCATTCCGTTACAAAGTTCAGAGAGTCGATTTCAGTACCCAAATTTCAGAATTTCTAAGTGTTTTGAAACGAGACCCTGCGACGGTCCGTCGTGTCCATGACGGTCCATCGTTGGGTCCGTCGTTTCAGTCAGTTTTCCAGAAATAAAATCTGCTGCTCAAAACGACTAAACAGGTCGTTACAATAGATACCGATTTACCCATCGTTCGTCGTCGAACGATCACAAGAAGAAAAACAAGGGCGAGAAGGAGTACCTGAATCTGTAAACAGGTGTGGGTATCTTTCTCGCATATCAGCCTCCTTCTCCCAAGTAGCCTCTTCAACCGGTCGATTCTTCCATTGAATTTTGATGGATGCAATCTCCCTTGACCTTAGCTTGCGGACTTCTCTATCTAGAATGGCAACAGGCTCCTCCTCATAAGACAAATTTTCATCAAGCAGAACTGAATCCCATCGAATGATGTAGTTTCCATCCCCATGGTATCTTTTCAACATAGACACATGAAATACCGGATGCACTCCGGACAGCCCTGGAGGCAAGGCTAACTCATAAGCCACCTCCCCTACTCGCTTAAGTACTTCAAAGGGACCAATATACCTTGGGATTAGTTTACATCTTTTGCCAAACCGCATCACCCCTTTCATGGGCGAAACCTTCAACAAGACTTGTTCACCCTCCATAAACTCTAAGTCCCTAACCTTTCGATTTGCATATTCTTTTTGCCTACTTTGCGCCGCTAAAAGCTTTTCTTGAATAGATTTCACTTTATCTAAAGATTCCCTCAAAAGGTCCGTACCCCAAGGTCTAATCTCAAATGCATCAAACCACCCAATGGGAGACCTACATCTCCTACCATACAATGCTTCAAATGGGGCCATGTCAATACTTGAGTGATAACTATTATTGTATGAAAACTCCGCTAAGGTAAGAAGTTATCCCAATGACCACCAAATTCTATTACACATGCACGAAGCATATCCTCCAACACTTGAATCGTTCGCACAGACTAACCATCGGTCTGAGGATGAAATGCAGTACTAAGGTCCAACCTAGTACCCAATTCAGCATGCAATGTTTTCCAAAACATAGAAGTAAACTGCGTACCTCTATCTGATATGATGGAGAGTCGAAACCCATGCAACCGAACAACTTCTGAGATGTAAAGTTTGGCTAGCTTCTCTGCATTATAAGTTACCTTGACTGGAATGAAATGAGCAGACTTAGTTAACTTATCCACAATCACCCAAATGGAGTCATACTTACCCATTGTCTTTGGAAGACCAACCACGAAGTCCATTGCAATTCTCTCCCACTTCCATTCCGGAATAGGCATTCTCTGAAGTGTTCCTCCGGGCCTCTGGTGTTCATACTTTACTTGTTGACAATATGGACATTTGGCAATAAAATCAACAATGTCGCGCTTCATTCTACTCCACCAAAAAGTGTTGCATTAGGTCACGGTACATCTTGGTTGCACCCGGATGTATAGAATACCTTGAACTATGAGCCTCTGTCTGAATAGTGTTGATCAAATCATCAATGCGAGGTACACATACCCTTCCCTTAATCCTCAACACACCTTCCTCATCGATTGTTGCTTCTTTAGCCTCTCCTTGCAACACTTTATCTCTGATCCGGATCAATTTCTCATCATGAAAATGCTTTCCCTTAATCTTGTCAAGGAAGGAAGATCTTGCCTCCACACAAGCTAACAATCCTCCCTTCTCATTTACCTCTAACCTCATAAGGTCATTAGCCAGAATCTGAACTTTTCTAGCCAATGGGCATCTAGAAGCTTGCAAGTGAGCTAGACTTCCCATGCTTCCTGCCTTTCTACTTAAGGCGTCTGCCTCAACATTCGCTTTTCCCGGATGAAACAAAATAGTGATGTCGTAGTCCATCAGTAGTTCCATCCATCTCCTCTGTCTCAAGTTCAAATATTTTTGAGTAAAAACATACTGTAGGCTACGATGATCCGTGTATACTTCACACTTAACCCCATATAGATAGTGTCTCCATTGCTTTAATGCGAACACTACCGCTGCCAATTCCAAATCATGAGTTGGATAGTTACGTTCATGCACCTTTAATTGCCTTGAAGCATAAGCAATTACATTCTTCTCTTGCATTAGCACTCCGCCCAAACCCAAACAGGATACATCACAATAAACAATAAAGTTCTTACCCTCTACGGGCAAGGTAAGAATTGGTGCAGTAGTCAACAAAGTCTTGAGCTTCTGAAAGCTTTCCTCACATTCGTCTTACCATACAAATGGAACATTCTGCTTAGTCAAGTTCGTCAATTGGGAAGCAATAGAAGAGAATCCCTTGACAAATCGACGGTAATAGCTAGCTAAACCAACGAAGCTCCTTATTTCTTACACATTCGTGGGTCTTACCCAATTCTTCACTGTCTCAATCTTAGAGGGATCTACTATCAATCCATCCTTAGAAACTACATGTCCTAAGAAGGACACTGCATCTAGCCAAAACTCACACTTAGAGAACTTGGCATAAAGCTTTTTCTCCCTCAACATTTCCAATACAATTCTCAAATGCTCCTCATGTTCCTTCTTAGTTTTAGAGTATATCGTATATCATCAATAAATACGATCACGACGAGATCTAGATATGGCTTAAAAATCCCGTTCATCAAGCTCATGAACGCAGCAGGGGCATTCATAAGACCAAAAGACATCACTACAAATTCATAATGCCCATACCTGTTTCGAAAGGCAGTCTTTGGCACATCCGTTGCCCATATTTTCAATTGATGATAACCGGATCTCAAGTCAATCTTAGAGAAGACACAAGCACCTTGTAACTGATCGAACAAGTCATCAATGCGAGGAAGAGGATACTTGTTCTTAATAGTTACCTTATTCAGTTGTCTATAGTCTATGCACATCCGAAAACTCCCATCCTTCTTCTTCACAAACAAAACCGGAGCACCCCAAGGAGATGCACTTGGTCTAACGAAGCCTTTGCTCAACAACTCTTGAAGTTGTGCCTTTAACTCTCTTAACTCCACGGGAGCCATTCTTTAAAGGGGTATAGAAATGGGGCGAGTACCCGGTTCAAGATCAATACAGAAGTCAATATCCCTATCCGGTGGCATACCAGGAAGATCTGCAGGGAACACATCCAAAAACTCACGGACTACCAAAACCATTTCGATTGAAGGTACTTGGGTAGTATCATCCCTGAGATGTGCCAAGAAGGCTAAACAACCCTTACTAACCATCTTCTTAGCACGAAGAAAGGACACGATACGAACAGGATTGGAAGTGTAGTCGCCCTCCTACACTAACGGATCTGTCCCAGGCTTGGCTAATGTCACCGTTTTATCATTACAATCCAAAATCGCAAAATTCGCAGAAAGCCAAGTCATACCCAGAATTACATCAAAGTCAACCATTTCTAAGATAACCAAGTCTACATAAGTATTGCACCCCACAAAATTCACCAAACAAGACCTATATACTTTTTCAACTATCACAGACTCACCCACCGGAGTAGAAACACGAATAGGCATGTCAAGTAATTCACACTGTAAATTACGACCATTAGCAAATGAGGAGGATACATAAGAAATGTGGATCCAGGATCAAACAATACAGAAGTCATGCAATCACAAACCTGAAGATTACCTTGATAACAACATCAGATGTCTCCGCCTCCGATCTCCCAAGGAAAGCATAACAATGGGCCCTTTCGTTTGTTTGCCCGTTGCCCCTACCATGTTGTGATGTAGTGGCTCCAGTTTGCCCATCACCTCAGCCGTTTTGGTGACCACCATTACCTCGACCACCGCGTCCTCTAGAATGACGGCCTCTTCCATGACCACCTCTACCTCTAACTATTGGAGGTCTATAACTCTGTTTTGGACAATTCCTCCTAAGATGTCCAGTCTCCCCATATCTATAACACTCTCTAGAGTCAAGCATAGGTCTCTCAGAGAGGTGTTGACCGGTCTGAGGTGGACCCCCAACTACAGTCTGTAGTGAAGACTGAATTGGTCGAACTGAGTAACCTCCGGAACCCTGTCCTCTAGAGTAAGAACCGTTAAACTCACCTCCCTTTCAAAACCTTTTTGATGTCGATGACATGGTGAATTCATCTGGCTTCACTCCTTCAACCTCTATCACGAAATCTACCACTTCTTGGAAGGATTTTCCCGTAGCCGCTACCTGTAAGGCTGAAATCCGCAATTCTAACCTCAACCCCTTCACAAAACGGCGAATCCGCTCTTGTGGACTGAAACAAAGTTGGGTGGCATACCTGGATAATGCACGAAACTTAGCCTCATATGCAGTAACCGACATCCTACCTTGCTCTAGGCTCAAGAACTCATATCTTTTCCTATCCCTCAAAGTCCGGGGGATATACTTCTCCATAAACAAACTAGAGAATGAAGCCCAAGTCATAGGTGGTGCCTCTGTTTGTTGACACTCAACATGTGACCGCCACCACATTTTGGCGTTCCCTTGAAACTGATAACTCACGAACTCCACACCAAACCGTTCTACTATACCCATCTTATGTAGTAGCATATGACAATCAACCAGAAAATCGTAAGCATCCTCAGATTCAGCACCCTTGAAGACTGGAGGTTTCAATTTTAAGAACTTACTGAAAAGTTCATGCTGGTCATTTGACATTATAGGCCCTGTAGTCAGACGGGGAAAGGTGCCTATCTCCAATGAGGCATCCATGCGGGGAGCCCCAGCAGCAGCATGTCGCACCTCTGAAACCGGAGGTGTTGGTGCAGAAAACACTGGAGGTGCCTGACCCTGATCGGATAACCCACTAAGATAAACAAGAACCTGATTGATCATCTCTGGGGTAGGTTGGGGTGGCAATTCCTCATTTGGCACTTGTTCATTCTCCCCTTCCTCACCCTCTCTTACTACTTCCTTAGTCGGTGGAGGAGTCACCGCCCTAGCATCAGATGGGCTAGGCACTTGTCCTCTTCCTCTAGAGGACGTCCTCCCACGACCTCTACCTCGGCCTCTTGCCACTGCTCTTCTTCAAGCTACAGCTCCAGTGGCTGGCTCAGACGTTTCTTGTCTTGCCGCTGTTGGTGTTGGTGCAGTCATTGCTCTAGTTCTAACCATTTGCGAAATAGAATGAAGATGGTCAGAAACCAATTCGTATCACCTAGATACCAAATGGATCCAAGTAATAGCACGAAAGAAAGAAAGAAAGAATGGAATTTTCCTAAAGTGTTATAGCCTCTCAAAGAAAAGTAAGGGCGTCCCCCTACCGTTCCATAAGACTCTACTAGACTCGTTCTTGTGTGATGAGACCAATGAACCTAATGCTCTGATACCAAGTTTGTCACGACCCAAAACCGAGCCGCGACTGGCACCCACACTTACCCTCCTATGTGAGCGAACCAACCAATCTAAACCTTAACATTTCAATATAATATCGACAAAAAGTAATGCGGAAGACTTAAACTCATTAATAAAACTAATTCAATATCTAAACTCATTTATAAAACTAATTCAATATCTTCTAAAATTCAACATCTATTATTATCCCCAAAATCTGGAAGTCATCACCACAAGAACATCTATGATCAAATGACTAAACTAAGAGTATTCTAAAAGCTAAAGCAAGTAAAAGCTAGTCCATGCCGGAATTTCAAGGCATCAAGACATGAGGAAGAAGATCCAATCCAAGCTAGAAGCATTACCTCACCCTGAAGATCCGATGTGACGAAGACTGGCTTGAATTGCGGTTGAGTTGAGGATGATGGCACGTTTGCTGCACTCCACAAATAACAAAGAAGAAAACATAAAAGTAGGGGTCAGTACAAAACACGGTTACTGAGTAGATATCATCGGCCAACTCAAAATAGAGAACAGTATATATCAAGCAATATTATAAATCAACTACAATACTTAACATATAGCAACAACAAATACTTCCATCATTAATAAATACCGCCAAGTTCACACATGAGGACTCAAGCCTCAATACCATACTCATTTGGGAATTAGGTTCATTAGATTGAGTATATTAGCATCTTTCAAGATTCATTATCTTTATTCCTCTTGTGTCGGTACGTGACACTCCGCTCCCTCATTATCTTTATTCCTCATGTGTCGGTACGTGACACTCTGATCCCCTACTACTATGTGTCGGAATGTGACACTCCGATCCCCTAATTCTACGTGTCGATTCGTGACACCCAATCCCCTAAATCTACGTGTCGGTTCGTGACACCCGATCTCCAAAATCTACGTGTCGGTTCGTGACACCCGATCCCCTAAATCTACGTGTCGGTTCGTGACACCCGATCCCCTAAATCTACGTGTCAATTCGTGACACCCGATCCCCTAAATCTACGTGTCGGTTCGTGACACCCGATCCCTTAATTCTATGCGTCGGAACATGACACTCCGATCCCCTAATCTCATTCTATCAACTCATCAAGCCTTCTCTTATACCAAGGCATCATCATTCTCATTACTTCAGTTCATCAAGCCTTTTCTTATACTAAGGCATCATCAATCTCATTATTTTAGTTCATCAAGCCTTTTCTTATACCAAGGCATCATCATTAACAAAGAGATTAGGGTTTTTCAAGATTTTGGATTCAATAGCTTCATCATGCTTATTTTATCACAATTATATAATCACATTCATGCAAGCATACAATTAAGCATATAGAAGATGAGATATATTACCAACACGTATCATTCGCTATTAAGAGTTTACTACGAATAGCATAAAAACCATAACCTACCTCCACCGAAGATTAGTGATCAAGAAAGCAATTCCCCAAAGCTTTGTGTTTTCCTCTTCGTTTCTCCTCTCTCGTTCAATCCTCTCTCTCTCTCTCTCTTTGTTCTTTCTATTTTCTTTATTCAAAACCTCTTTCTCTTACCCTAATTAGCATATAATTAAGAATAAAAGATGGCAATAATAACCCACTAATTAACTTAAGGTTACCTCTTTTAACCCCAAGTAATTAGACTTATTAACATTAACCCACTAACTTTATAATTAAGGCAAGAATAGTCCAAAACGTCCCTTAAAACCTTTAAGGAAATCTGACCCAGACTGGGATTACGCAACCTGTGACGGCCCGTCGTGCCTGCGACGGTCCGTCCTGCAGGTCGTCGCGAAGTTCAGAGACTCACTTTCCACCAAAGAGTCTGTGACGGCCCGTCTCGCCCACGACGGTCCAACCTGCCATTCCGTTACGATGTTCAGAGAGTCGATTTCAGTACCCAAATTTCAGAATTTCTATGTGTTTTGAAACGAGACCCTGCGACGGTCCGTCGTGTCCATGAAGGTCCGTCGTGGGGTGCGTCGTTTCAGCCAGTTTTCCATAAATAAAATCTGCTGCTCAAAACGACTAAACAGGTCGTTACACTAAGAATGTCCATTAAAAGGAGCGGACCGATGGGGTCGTTTTTCAAGCACGAATAGAACGATCTAAAGGGGTTGTGCAACCTAGAGAGATGGCCATATCTTTTTGATGAATGTGGTATCGAGGTTCGGTTTATTTGGAAAAGAGGTCAATCTTAGGGGAGACCATTCGAATGGTTGAATTGATGACTTCGTTTCGATCTCTTCGACTGAACCTAAAGGAGACTTCGATCATTCAACTTTAGCTTCTGAAGGAGGAATCATGTCACTTGGAATTTCGGAAAGTGAATCCTCTCTTTCAGATCCTGGCCTTGGTAGAACTTGTCTTTGATTGGGATTTCGATTGAAAAGATGTTAGGCCGGTTCCTCATGTGCCTAAGAAGCCGAGGCAATCTCGATTGAAGCCAATTCAACATTTTCCTACTCAATCTTATTTATAGAAATAGCACTCGATCAAAGGGGAGCATAAGCAAGTTCAGTGGTAGAAACCTCTGTAATCGATGGGAACCTCGAAGCTGTCTGGGGCAGGAGAAAACTCATATTAAGCACTGCCCCAGCATCAACTGGTACAAGGAGGAGGCACGATAGCGAAGATCAATCCATCTCAATCTACAAAAAGCATTGCCTTGGGCATGCAACCCAAAAAGATAGAAAGACCGCTCGCTCGAAGAAAACTCTTTTAGAGCCTGGTACCAGCCAAGCCCCCTCTCCTTACAGTCAAGTGGCTGAACGCCCCCTCGACTCGGCAACAAGAGTCGGTTATGGAATAGCCTTTTAGTCGGCTTTCTCGTTCTTAAGGACTTTCTGGCCGGTAGGCTTTATAGCGGACCTGCCTTGCTGACAGCTAGGATATTACATATATAGTTGCGCTTGCCTTCACTTAGAAACTCTACGCCCCCTATTAGAGTAAGGCATGCTCTCGAAACTAGATTCACTCGTTCTTGTCTCCAGCGATTAACCTATTCCAGAGCAGTCTGGTGATTAGCCTATCCCGCACTACTCGAAGCCTTCGTAAACTCATTGTCGGTTTCTATCGTAGTGGAGGTTGCTGTGAGGAGATCCTTGTGCCAGTGAAGATTGCTTCCAATGATCGGGAAATAAAAAATACAAAAAACATTGCTATATTTCCAACACTCCGGATAGGCGGAAGGGTCTATGTCCATCCCCAACTTCCTTTCAATCCACATCGGAAAATTGAGGCTTTCTCTACTGGGAGTCATCAAAGGAGGAATGGGCATACGCTGGTTCGATAAGCCAAGGAAAAACAACCACCGCTTGGCTTGGTTTTGACACTCAAGCGACCCGCCCTGCTAAAGAAGATCGATGCAAAGGTTAGATTTCACCACCTCTATCTACCCAACTAGTACTATTTGATCTACAAAAATCCAACCTGGAAACTTTCTCTCCCCCAGAAAACCCTCTATCCCCAAGCCCCTTTACTAGGTTGGGCAAGCTTTGATGCCCCTACTCCCAAGAAGTTGCTGGTCGGGATCGTGGAACTGTCGCTCGAGAAGTAAGAAGCTGATCCTTGTTTGGTCATAAGGATAATAGTTCTTCTTAGGTCAGGGGCGGCCGGACCGGGGGTTACCCGCGATTGGTAATGGCACAACCAGAAGAGGAGTAGGGGAGACAGGGCTAGGCGCTGGGTAGCGCAGCGCATCTGTTTCGGGTACAGAGGCGACGAGGGGTGCTAACCCGGCCACCCAACCCAGCAGGTCAGGGGCAGGCCGGCCATAGGTTCGAATCCTGCCACCTTTCTTGTGGATCATCCTGTGGTTACCGGATGATGGGAATAACAAAGCAGAAATTTGGAAATGAGCACGAAATGTCAATATATGAATTGTTTCATCATTCGTTATTTCCAGATCTTTTCGTTGCATTAACTTAAGACAAGAAACAACCACCAGTGTTTGGTGCAACACTTGAATTTTGGTGTATTCTTCTTTCTTTCCTTGGTCTTTCGTTCCGTCATATTCCTAATAACTTAGCTAATTACAACGTATTAACCGCTAATGCACCTTTCTTTTTTCAAATCTCAGGGACATGGTCTAATCATGAGGGTAGTATTTTATCATGGTGTCGGATCCTAAGTTTTTATGGATTCCTTCTTTGTTACCGGGGTCGACCCCTAAGCCATAATGTCTCAAAACGAGGAGCTGAAAGCCACTTGACTGTAAGGAGAGGAGGCCATAGAGAAAGTTTTTTTTATTCCTTTGTTTCGAACTTCGTGAAGAACTCCATTCTATCTCTCCCTCGTTACGAACAAAAAAGTGGAATGAAATCCCAGTTATACACTCCCTTCGTTCTACGAACCCTTGTTGATTCTGAACTTCGTTCGCGAAGGAACCGGACTTTTGACGGGCCAGCCCTTTTTTATGCGCCGCTTTACCCTGAAAGGAAAATGAGCTTTGCTCCTCTGGGCGCTAGGCGCTCCCGTGGTTCGCGAGAAGGAAAAAGGATGTTGCATCTGGCACGAGATGATAAAGAGAGAGCTTCGTCTATCGATGAACAGCGGATTGACGGAGCTCTTGGCATTGCTTTGTTTTTCTCTCCTTTCCTATCAGCGGGTTCCGACCCTTTTGTTCGAAATTTCTTCGTTTGTACTGAACCGCTTGCAGATTCAAATCCTGTTCCACAAGATCCTATATCAGCTATACATCCTCCTTGCATTTATGCCGGAGACGTCGCCAGTGTTATGGGATTTGGCTTATGTAGATAAAAAATGCTGAATGGGATTGTGGCACTCCACTCGCCGCCAATGCGGAAGGATGCCGCCGAAAAGAATGGAACACTGTTTCGCTCTGTTGGATGCGTCGGATCCCGTATAACAAGCGAGCTCTTTACCCTCAAATTCAAACATGTGGGCGCAAAATGCTATCCTGCTTTATTGTTACGTAGCAATAGAAGCCTGCTTATGCTGCTTCGGCGGCGCTTTTTCGCCCTCTCTTCGCTCTGGACAGGAGCGCTAGTGGACACGGGGAGGGAGCAGGCGAAGCGTGTCGTTCGTAATGGAAAGAAAGATACCACTACTTCGCCTCTTTGTTGGACCGCCGGCGCGAACACAGTGGTCTCTGACCAGGACCAGGAACCAATTCGAATTTGGATCTTGACATGTTGGTGGTTTTTAACCATAGGAATTTTTCCAGGAAGTTGGTGGGCCTATCATGAATTAGGTCGGGGTGGCTGGTGGTTTCGGGATCCCGTAGAAATTGCTTCTTTTATACCTCGGGTATTAGCCACAGCTCGTATTCATTCAGTAATTCTACCCCTTCTTCATTCTTGGACCTCGTTTCTTAATATTGTTACTTTTCCATGCTGTGTCTCAGGAACCTTTTCAATACGGTCCGGATTGCTAGCTTGCTTTCATAGTTTTGCTACAGATGATACACGAGGAATCTTTTTATGGAGGTTCTTCCTTCTAATGACCGGCATATCTATGATTCTTTTCTCCCAGATGAAGCAGCAGGCATCGGTTCGTAGAACCTTTAAAAAGGAGATGGTTATGGCGCGAAGTACTCTTGTGCACCTACGTCATTCGGCTCGCGCGAAGAAGGTGGGGTTCATAGTCTTCCAGGCCTGCTCTGGGGGCTTCTAGTACAGATATGAGTAGCACGTGTGTCCGAATATGTTCTCGCAGGGCCGTAAGGAGCGCACGCCTAGTTAGATAGAGCAAAGGGGGGTCTTGTCAAGTCGGTCCGCTAACGCCTTATCTTCCTATTTATAAGCCACAGCCTACTTCGACGTTTCCAATTTGCCATAGAGGAACTGCTTCCTGCGTCTGCGGCCGTTGCAGCTAAACTAACGGAGGAAGGAGAAGGGGAAGGGTGGCAGACATCAAATGGATTAGAGTTTTCAAAAAACTAGAAGAGGTTCAATTCCTCTTTGATGTGGTTAAGGCAAAAGATAGATATCAGAGAATAAATTCAAAGGTAAGACTGGTTTTTTCTTAGCTCATCGGGTAAAGTTTAATAGTTCCAAGCTAAACGTACTAAATCAATTAGCTTATTACTATTGGAAAATTCCATTCATTTCTTGAAAATATTTCCTACTCATATTAGCTATCAACGAAAAAGTAGAAGCAAGGTCTCCGCTTTTTTCAAGGAAAGTCTCAGTGCGTAAAGAATCCTCATACAAGAAAAAACCCAGTGCCGTAGTCAGCCAGGTGAGTAATGAACAGGCCGTAGGCAAAGGAGGCCCCTTTCCCAATCAAAGTCTTTCCCCCTAAATCTGCATCCGAATATGGAGTAAGGATGAAATGAAATGAAGGAATTGAGTAGTAAAGAAACTATGATGAAGTGTGTCAACAATATATTCCAAAGTATGCTTAACAACAACAAGATGAATGCCAAGGTCGTACATGACGCGCTTAAATCGCTCTTTGCTATAGCTCGGAAAAAGGCCAAACCAACCCATGAAAGTAAGAAAGTAGGAAAGAACTAAATCCAATGCTATTGATTTACCGCGTAAGGGTTTGCGCTCTAAATAAATTAACCGCAAAAGCAGACGATTTGGACCTGCCTTATATAAACAAGTGTTAAAGGCAGGTCCACAGCAAACGAAAAAGAACAAACAAACACAACAACAAAACATAGAAGACAAAAGAAGCGGAGGGAGGGAGGAAAGGAAAAGGAATAAAGCAAATATGGTTCGAATCCATATGCCCTTGAGAGGGAGAACATATAAAGCTCTTTAAAAGAAAAAAAAATGAAAAACGAAATTGAAAGGGGAAAATTTAATGCAGCAGGAGCTGCGAACTAGAGTTATCAAGAGAATTACCAAATAAAGGAACAATACCAAAAATATATAAAACAAAAAGATCAATATCAAATAGAAAATGAAGCACTTCAAGAAAACAGAGAGATACAAAAATAATCAACACAAAGAATAAAAAAAGGAACATACATCATAGACTGCGAACAGAGAACCAAGCATACAAAGAATTTAAACGATGGAAGGATTGCAAAAGGGACCTTAAGACCATACATACTCATCACTTTAGGGCACGCCGAAAAGAGAGAGATAATCACACCACCGCAAATAGAACTGATCCTAAGAAAGCTCTTTCAATGCAGCTCTATAGTTATTACTAAAGAAAAACATCAAAACAAGGGGTGGCATATACACATCGCAGTAAAAAACTTCAGCGCTTCCAAGAACAATGCAACCAAATAATAAGGGAAGCCTTTAGTCAATTCGAAGAAAGACAGTGTAATGTAACCTTTCACAAAGGATTTGCTTACCTCATTGGGTATGTAACCAAGAACGATAAGGAACCACACGTATGGGGAGAATTCTCAAAGGAAGAAATCTTGAGCATTGGAGAAAAAGCAAGGAGCAAAAAGAAAGCCAATACAAAACCCGTTACAGAAATACTACAAAAAATAAACGAATGCCAACAATGGTTCGATGTATACAGCCACACAGAAATCATAGAAAGAATTCTATACGGAACACACAGTAACGTAAAAAAAATATTCCAGGACCTTTAGATTCTAAAAGAAAGCAAAGAAAGAGCTATACAAAGAATACAGAGATATCTCGACCAAAGAGAAATCGAAAAAAGAGGAATCCAGGAATATGATCCAGAAGAAATAAAAGAAAAGTACCCACTAATAGACTGGATTGCCTGCAACCTCATTTACAAAAGACCCTTAAAGACAAAACAACTGCTCTTATATGGACCACCGTCCACCCAGAAAACCTTGATCTTTGATAAGCTAAGAAACGCTATAAGAATTTACTTTGTAGGGGTCAGAATGAACGACTTTGTAGGAGCCGATGACTATGATTTATGGGTTTTTGACGAATTCCATAACCACGAGCGAGAAAGTGGCATGAGGGAAACCATATATTCGGAGAACGCAAACCTTTTTAACAATACAATGCTAAGGGTACTAGATGGACAGGAGTGCAGGCTAGACACCAAGTACGGAGAGGTTCTTAAAAAAACAAGAAACGTACATATTGTTTTGATAGCGAATCAAATTCCAAGCAAGATGAGAAGTTATGGACCCATGCAGGAAAGGGTCATGAGGCTCAGGTTTAATTCAAGAATAGCCAACATAGACAAAGAAAGATTGATTTTAACCCTCAAAGGATGCATAGAATGAAGAATTAAAAAAGACCAAAATCAAGGAAAGGAAGAAGAGATCAAATACAACCAGGAAACTGCAATAGTATTTGAAAAAAAAGAACAGAATGAAAAGCAGGGAACAAACAAAAACATAAAAAAAAAGAAAATTTGAAGCAACAACCGAAGAGAAAAGAGAAATAAGAATTGTTTATGAAAGCCAGAACGCAGAAGATGCCAAAAAAAAGAGAAAACAACGGTTAAGATCATCATAGATGAAGAGTAGCTAACAAAAGGCGCAATGTCAACACTCAAATATGCAGGCATTCCAATAAAAAAAAAAAAAAAGAGGAAAAAGAAGGACAAGAAGAAACAAGAATCGTCGCCTTTAGGGCAGAACTACCGGAAGCCAACTTCAACATTATTAGGAATCAAAAGGAGCAGACAGATGACTACTTGACATGGCCAATTCTATAACATTTTAATCACAAGAGAGAAATCTGCAACGCAGAAATGGTAATTGAAAACAAACAACAAGAGGGACAGAAAAAAGAACAGAAAAAGAAAAAAGGAACAGAGAAAGAAATAGTTACTATTCGGGTAGGACCTGCACCCAAAAACAAAAGAAGAAGAAATCCCTATTTTATGGAACAGCAGGATTACGAAGAAAACTTTTTGGAAGAGCAACAATGGGACGAACATGACTGAAAAAACAAAAACAGATAGGGCAGGAAATAGATGTGGTGGAGACTCAAGTCAAGGCGATGGATCACTATCACTATAGATAGATGCTTTCCCTGGACTGTGTTCAATGGCACCTGATATGCCAACAAGGGCTTACTAAGAGATCTTGCATGTTTTATAGGGTGCTTCTTATGTCTTTCCATAAGCAGAAGTATGAGTAGAGCTGCTCTTCCCCTATTCTGAATCCCACTTCTTATGTCTGTCAACAGGAGCCCAGCCCCTGGTTCAATCGATAGATAGGCCGAAAACATATTTCTGGACAAATGAACAGACCTTTCCTTTTGCCAACAAACCGGTCAAACCAGTAACCAAGTTCATGCGTCAGTACCACGTCCAGGATCTTAGGAAAGGGGAAGCTCAAATGATATCTAATGGGATGGGCATGCTCCCCACTGCTCTATGATTTATTATAGTCATACTCTGTTTCGTACCTGGTAG
>JAKWJD010000731.1:0-17150 GCA_027705065.1 Solanum peruvianum
TTGATGAATTACGGGATCGGGTGCCACGTTCCGGTACCAGGATAGAATGAATATGAGGATCGGGAGCCACGTTCCGGTACCAGGATAGAATGAATATGAGGATCAGAGTGTCACGTTCCGACACCAGGATAGAATATGAGGATCGGGTGCCCTTTCCGGTACCAGGATAGAATGAATATGAGGATCGGGTGCCACGTTCCGGTTAACAGGATAGAATGAATATGAGGATCGGAGTGTCACGTTCCGACACCAGGATAGAATATGAGGATCGGGTGCCACGTTCCGGTACCAGGATAGTATATGAGGATCGGAGTGCCACGTTCCGGCACCAGGATAGAAATAGAGGAGCGGAGTGTCACGTACGACACAAGAGAAGAAAGAAAGATAATGAATCTTGAAAGATAATGAATATACTCAATCTAATGAACTTAATTTCCAAATGAGTATGGTATTGAGGCTTGGAGTCCTCATGTGTGAACTTGGACGGTAATTGTTAATGATAAAGTAATGGTGTTGCTACATGTTGAGTATTGTAGTTATTTACCATTATTATTGATGTATATTGTTCCCTATTTTGAGTTAGCCGATGATATCTACTACGTAAGTGTTGGTGTTTGTACTGACCCCTACTTTTATGTTTTCCTCTTTGTTATTTGTGTTATGCAGCAAACGTTCCGTCAACTTCAACACAACAGTAACTCGGGCCAGATTTCGTCATACCGGATCTCAGGGTGAGCTAACGCTTCTAGCTTGGACTGGATCTTCTTCTATAAGTCTTGATGCCTTGAACTTCCGGCATGGACTAGCTAGTATTTGTTTTAGCTTCCTAGACAGTTTTAGTTTAGCAATTTGAGATAGATGTTCTTGTGATGATGACTTCCAGATTTTGGGGATGATAATAATAGTTGAGTTGTTTTATTTATGAGTTTAAGTCTTCCGCATTATTTTCTGTTGATATTATATTGAAATGTTAAGGTTTAGATGGGTTGGTTCGCTCACATAGGAGGGTAAAATGTGGGTGCCAGTCGCGTCCCCGAATTGGGTCGTGACATTACTAGTCATCATTATTGTCGTCGTTTGATGCAGCTTGGCAGCTTCTTAGCTTGAAGGATGGGGCCCTCCTCAATGGCCCCTTGTTGGTCCTAGATGGAGTCTTTCCCTTATGTTAAACCCTGAAACATTCTATTCTAATTCCTAGGGTCCTTATTACTTATTTATACCTCAAACAACTCATAAAAATTCCGTCAAAATAGAAAGGCACACACAAGCATATACTCTGAACGTCTTGCTCGTCCCTTGTTGACCTTAAACTCAACCGAACTGACATATGAACTCATTTATACAACGAATTATTTAGTTAGAAGACCTTAAAACACAAGTGAAGATCTAGTTCAACCTAGTTCATTTTTAGGGTTGCAATATCAATGAGGAGGGGATTATCGATAAGCTAAGGTATCTGAATTTTCATATAATTTTTCAAGTTAGAGATAATTTTTATAAATAAATTGATTGTAATATATATTTTTATTCAAAAATCAAGTTTTTTTCATGAGTTTTGGTTTATGGTAGTGTGTATTGTTAAGGTATGAAATTATTGATCGCACTGAGTATAAAACATTCGGAAGAACATTAAAATCATTTAGGTGGTAAGTTTGATTACAATTGATTGTTATACCTAAGAGGGGATTTTATTTAATGTTTTTGTTTAGAGGATAAGATAAATATTTAAAGGGTGTTGGAAAAAGAATAAACATGGTGACAGAGTCAAGAAAAGGAAAATGAGTCTTGTGTATTTAAAGAGTTCAGTACATTTAAAATTTCTTGTCATGGGACGAATTTAAAAAAACTAAAAGAATAACACCTCCCGTATAAATCATTGGTTTGTAGTTGAAGATTATATTGATTTTTCAATATGAAGTTAGTTATGATTGTGAGATGTGAATTAGTTTTGTACAAATATATTAGTAGTTTATCATCAATTTTTTTATAAAGATTGAGTTTTGATTTGAGTTAAAAGTAATGGTGTGTGGAACATTATATCTGGCTATGTCGAGCTAGATTCTTCAAAATATGATATGTCACTTATGGATAATAAACGGTGTGGACCTACATTTCGACATGCTTAATGGGAATTTTGAGGGGTTTGTAACTAATTTTCTGATGGGATGATATAGACAGTTATGATTTGTTACATAGGCATTTTATGGTGACTAGAGGTTGTAAGCTTAAAGTATACAAAATTATTGGAGAGGCAAGGATTATATTTTAGTTTGGTCAAGAGGTCGTGATGGTGTGAATGTTCACTTCATCATATGTCAATGCACTTAGCCATTTAGTGTGTTTTACACTCTTACTTAACCCTTCTAGTGTTTCATCATTTCACTACATACATCTTAGTTACTTATCCCTTTTTACATGAATGTTTATTTCATTATCTTTTAGTGTTGACACAAGCATTATGGAGGCTTGCTTCTAGATTGAGATTTACTTACTCTATTGATGATTGGTCATCCTCACTTTACATTGATGAAATGTGAATTGTTCTTTCATATCATCCTTAATTTACATCGATGAATGTGAATTGTCCTTACATATCATCCTTAGGTGTTAATGAGACTGGCTTACACATTCTAACACCTTCATTCGTGAGTATTCTTTTTATAAATTAGCTTTGGTATAAGTAAGACTTGTCTCACATCCTTTAACACCCCATTCTGGTCACTTACTTAATTTAGACCCCTTTAATTATGTTATAACTCACGTTACATACTTACTTTTGTGTAGTAGCTTCATATCACCGTTTATGGACGATGAGCACTATATTCAATAAGTTTCATGTGTTCATAGTTCATTCTTGTAAAGAATATTGGGATTTGTCCTTATGAATGTCATTCCCTTGGTTATGTATTTATTGATATTACTTTAGAAGTGCTTAATATATATTTTAAATGTTACTACACAAGAATTGGCATATGATTAGTATTGGCTCAAGATTTGGGATGTTAGACTAGCAAATTCATCCTTTTTGGCATAAGACAATTTTTATGTATGTTCATATATAAATTGCCATATGTATGAACCCTTAGCCAAAACTTTATTATTTACATCAGTTCCTAGACATTAGATTATATTCATTTTGACAAAATAGAGTTAGCCATCTTTATTCAAGTTGTGAATTTCATAGATGTCTTTGAGCCAATTCTTAGTTTATGGATTTTAGTGTAACGTTTTAAGAAAATATTGGACAGCATTATATTAACATTTGATTGCTTTAACATCTTCAAACAACACAACAACAGCAATTCAACATTTATAAAAACACAAATATTCACTTAACACATCACGGACTTAGCTTAGCATATTCGATCCTTAATTATCATGATAAGATTAATTTTACGCAATAACAAGTTCATAAGTTCATTGGATACTCATCATTAAAAAATAATACATGTTAATAAAATCTAGCACCATATACCAAAAACATGATATCTAACCTATTTAACATTGAAATTGAAAAGATACTAGGGAAGGGAAGTTCGACGAGAGAACAACCCTAGTTTTCAAGATCTTGTGAATCGTTCGAAGGAAAATACTTGGAGAAATAATTACAGTAGAGAAACTCATACCTTAAGTAGAACTTAATCTACGAAGACCATCTTGGATGAACCTTGAAGAAACCTTGAAAATCGTCTAAGAAATTTTCTATTTTTTTTCTTGCCTTTAGTTCACTGTTTTTCTCACGCTTATTTTCTTGTTTTAGTCGTGTATTTGCTTGAGTTTGAACGTTGTTTTTAGGTTTATTAGCTGACCTTTACTTATTCAACGTAGTGTTTAATATTTTTATGAAATAAATTAATTAACTAATTACTAAACAACCCCTCCTAAGTTGACTAAACGTAAGAGAATGTTGACTTTACCTAAAATCTGAAATATTGGTGTTGACTATAGTTTAGGTCAAAACTTTGACTTTATATTAATTAATTAAATCCTTAATTTAATTAGTTAGGTACCTAGTACAAGTACTATTGTACCCCTAATTCATTGGAACCATAATAAACCATTTAGGACCATCCTAGGTTAAGTACTAGGATGTTTATTGCATTATACTAGGTTAGCATAATAATTTCGGTTTGATCCATTTAATTTAATTAATTAAATGGATAATTTAATTAATTAAGTAACCTAGGATAATTAATAAAGTACCCTTAATTTGTTATAACCATAACAGATGCTTTGGACCATCCTATGTTAAATACTAGGTTGTCTTTTTCTTATCTATGCCGAAATGCTGAAACTTATTTGTGATTTCGGTTTTGACCCTATAAATTAAGTAATTAAGCTTCTAAATTAATTAATTAAGTATCCTGGTCTACTTACCAAATTATACCTAAGTTGTTAGGACCTTAACTAACTCTTTCGACCATCCTTTGTTAGGTACTATATTGTCCCTTTCTTGTCCTAAAGAAAATCTGAAAAGTTCCTTTGTAGGTTTGGTTTTAACCCTTTTAAATAGATTAATTAATTTGATAAATATATTAATTAGGTAACCTAGGGGATTTACTAATGTACCCCTTAGTTAATAGAACCATTACTAACCTTTCGGACAATCCTAGGTTAGGTATTAGGTTGTCTCTTTAACTAATACTAGGTTCGTGTCAAACCTGTTTTGGTCCTAGGTGGTCGGGTGCAGTATTGCGTCCAATTCAGCTATTCCTAGGTTATATAGTTATTTAGATAATTAGGTTATAGTGTATAATTGTCAGGTAGTTTAGGCTCCACATCGAGTGGTACCTTGTGCATGTTTTCCCCCCTAACTACCCTAACTGAATTCAGTTAGGGTGGTCCAATCCTTTGGCATCTTATTCACATGTCTTGTACATGTGATTGCACATGGGTTGGTTTCACTTTCCTAACTCACTATTATTTATGGTTCATTTGGGAATGTTTACTTATTGTCCCAACGATCCTCACTATGTCTTTGGGCACTGCTTAATTTACACGATCATTTTAAATTGTCATGTGGAATGGTACTAGGCTTGACACTTGGATGCCTAGTACTTTGTATGAAACTATTCATAATGGATTTTCTTTTAGCTTAGGGTCTTCATTGCAGGTACATTTATTGGACATCAATCATTCATTGGGGTATGACAACCCAAAAAATATATTTCTTATTTGTATATAGAAAATTGGCTAATATCCCTTAACCAATTTTTCTATACTATGCCTTATATTTCTCAATATTGGGCATTGGGGTACCTATGTATCCCTAATAGTCTATCGTAAAGGCATATGGGCTCTTCATTAGACATATGATTTTACAGAATGTTACATTATCCCCCTTTTAGGAACATTCGTCCCCGATGGCCACTCATATATCATTTCAATTGAAGGAGTGACTTAGTTTGTCGTACTTAAACTTTTCTCTTTTGTGAATACCTAATTTACACATATTTGGATGATTCATATAATTCAAGATTATTTGAAATTCTCGTTTTGAAATTGAGGAATTTCTCTCTCAATCGCACTTAACTTAATGCACATCACAACTCATGCAATACAAAAATCATGTATATGCTACACAAAAACGGAAACATGAAATTCAAACATGACTTAATTTTAATCACACAGTTCTATTATAAGACATACGATTAGGGACTTTCAACCAAATCGACTAATGCACTAAAACTTAGAGTTTCTTAAACATAAAACCAGACTTAGGAAGAGTAAATCTAACCTCTTAGATAACATCTTGTTGTCCTTAAGATTTTAATCTAATAATGTCCAACTTAATTTCAAAAGGACTCGCCACTATGTCATCTACTTCTCTATATACCCCTTCGTCCTTAACATTGTCTCCTATGGGAGTACTAACTAAAATCGGTTCACGTAAGATCTTAGGATCTATGTCAAATTGATTAGACACAAAAGGAGTGAGCATATACAAGGTAGATTCTAGATCTAATAATGCATAAATAGGAAAGGAAAAAACAAGGAAGTTACCATTATCCACATCTGGGGACTTCCTTTGTTCCTCTCTACCTTTAAACGCATAGAACCGGTTTCTCTTGGGTGGTTCGGCTATAGATGTTGGACAAGGCTTAGCATCAACCTTGGCCTGTTGGATTTGAACCATGCCCTTCTCATTTTAAACCCAACTTATTTTGAAACTGAAGCCTTAGTACCCTATTTTTATAATTTATTATAGCATAACACATACAAAAAAAATCCATGTCTAAGCCATATTCTTGAGTGGATATGCAGCCAACTTATCCTTATCCTCCTTATTAATACTCATAGCAAGCTTTTAGACATTACCATGCATTCACCTTTTGTCCACGTTTGGAAATTCCATTATGGCCCCTTCTTGGAAGGCTAGATCTTGATTTTGGCGCCTTAGACCACTTGGTCATCCTAATTCTTGTGTGTATCCCTCTTCGTGCTCACAAAAGAAGGAAGTTATTTACTTATAATGACACAAAGTGTCAAAGCTCTAGATAGCTCCATAAAGAGTTAAAGAAGGGAGAATTGACTATCATCACGTAGTCTCTAAGTAATGATTGTTGAGTGCTTTACAACCATACGCTAGAAACTACGTAATGTTTTTGTGTTGAGCATTAGTTCCTAGGTAATTTAACTTCATGCTTTGATACCAATCTTGTCACGACCCAGATTCTGGTATCTCAATGGCAAACGACGTAGTTGACCTCTCAGAGGTCGCAAACAAGCCTCATATTGCATTCATCACATTCATATGGTAAATTTTGGCATGAAAATTCAAAACTTTCAAACGTATAAAGTACACATAGACTTCATATAGTTATTTAATGAATTCATCATATACTAAGCTCAACATAAAGAAACAACAACAGAGCAATTGCTGAATCAATTCAAATCAAAGAATAACATATCATAGTAGTTTGCTAAAATGGATTTATTACAAAGCTTTGAATAAATGTATGAAAGAAACGCTAGGGACAACATCTACTAGCTATGTCTAAAACTAAGGATAGACTAAAACTGTAGCATCCACGAAATCAAGAGGACCTACCAAATGGTCTCGAGAAACGTTGATGTCCAAACCATTGCTAGAGTCGTCAATTTGACCCTTAACCTGCATCTATAAAATAGTAAATAGTAGGTGTTAGTACACCACTTGTACTAACTATGGTTGTATGCACACATACACATAAGGATATACATGATAAGAGAAATCTCTTCCTAAACAACATGTTATTCCTTGAAAGCCTAGTGACTAGACTTTCCTAAATCGTTAGATGTGAATTATGGCATAAATATTATTTATTTTAATGCATTAAAAGCACAAAAATCATTTTTATGAGTTACAAAATATTAGTATTATCGACATAATTTTAGAACAACTTGGGCAAAGATTTGAGATTTTGATCCTCTTAGGACGAGAGCTCCTCTTTGTACAGTTAGACTATTTTTCAGTCTTTTTCTTCTTGTTGTTATATAGTTGAACTATTCTTTTGGGCCTATGTTTTACTTACAAGTGCAATGATCATTGTAGTCACATACCCACAATAAATCGATGTAAATAATCAAATGACTAAGGAATGATTTCCCTACCTTATAGTGAGTCATTTTTTACACTATATATTCATTACCTTTCATAAGCAATTCTCTATTGATCACTCCATTCATTTAATTACTTTAATGTTTTATATATAATACATTTCATATACATGAGTGTTTGGAATCTTTGATGTCGCATAAGACATCTCAAGTGAGGGCCCAACATATGAGACCTCAACCCGAGGGCCTTCTTTAGCAAACATAGAGTCTGCTTCATTCGTTCATTCCTACTTCACATTATTCATTTCATTCATTAGTAGGCTGATGTAAACACCTGTTATAACTAGAATGAATTTTAAGAGTCTCATCAGGATCATGAAGTGCAATGACTAAGAATGACCTAATGTCATTACTTGAATCTGATTTTACCTCTTTATTGTCTTGCACAAACACCTTCTATATCGTTCATTTTATTATCTTTCACACTTTGAGGAACTCCAACCTTAACAGACATAAATCATGTGAGAATCATGAAAACTAGTGTCTACCCCACACCGAAAAGAGGTGGAATCACCGGCCAAAGTTACCCAAAACATGCTAGCGTACATGGGAATTGAACCCCGCAATATCCCTATATTGGCA
Source organism: Solanum peruvianum (assembly GCA_027705065.1). Classification (NCBI taxonomy): domain Eukaryota; kingdom Viridiplantae; phylum Streptophyta; class Magnoliopsida; order Solanales; family Solanaceae; genus Solanum; species Solanum peruvianum. Next base: position 8,182 of record JAKWJD010000731.1, read on the forward strand.
GTATAGGTTAAAAGACTAGGAGATATGAGGAGAACTATACCATCATGCCGGACAGTCTCATCTTATGAGATTTACGTAAACATCTGCCCTTCCCTAAAGAAGGCATCAACGCTCATAGCTATCCTATCGGTACTTAGTATAAAGTTTCATTTCATTCAACTCATACGTCATGGAAGCTGGCTTCTAGTATGAGGATATCATATCTCAATAGATTCTTTATCATCTCATCATTAGTATTAAGTAAACATCACTCTCAATACTTTCATTAGAGTATACATAGAGACTGGTCCCTTCATTATCTTTACACTCTCATAAGTGAGTACGTTTTTGTAACATTTACTTAGGCTAATTTGAGATTTCTCTCATCTTTCACATTAGCCTCTTATCACATTATCACCACATTCATTAGCATTAGCACATTTGCTTTTCATAATTACTCATCCCTTTTACGTAAATATTCATTTAATCATCTGCCAATGCACTTGGCCATTAAGTGTGTTTCACACTCTTACTTAAACTTCTAGAGTTTCATCATTTAATTAAATACATCTTAGTTACTCATCCATTTTTAAGTGAATGTTAATTTCATCATCTTTTAGTGTTTACTCAAGAATTATGGAGGCTTGGTTCTAGATTGCGATTTACATACTCTATTGATGACTGGTCATCCTTACTTTACAATGATGAAACATGAATTTTTATTTCATATCGTCCTTAATTTACATCTATGAATGTTAATTGTACTTATATATCATCCTCAAGTGTTAATGAAACTAGTTGCACACATTCTAACACCTTCATTCGTGAGTATTCTTTTAACAAATTAGCTTTGGTGAAAGTAAGACTTGTGTCACTTCCTTTAACACACCATTCTTGTCACTTACTTAATTTAGAACCCATTAATTATGTTATAACTCATTTTACTTACTTACTTTAGTGTAGTAGCTTCATATCACCATTTATGGATGATGATCACTTCATTCAATGAGTTTCATTTGTTCATAGTTCATTATTGTGGAGCATGTTGGGAGTTTTACCAATGAATGTTATTCCCTTGGTTATGGTGTCATTGATATTAATTAGAAATGCTTAGTATATATTTCATACTCTTACTACACCAGAATTGGCATATGATTAGTATTGGCTCAAGATTTGGGATGTTAGACTAGGAAATTCATCCTTTTTGGCATAAGCAAATTTTTACGTATGTTCATATGTAAATTGCAATATGTATGAAACCTTAACCAATATGTTAATCATTTACATAAGTTCTTATTCATTAACATATATTCATTTTGACCAAATAGAGTTAGCCAACTTTATTGGAACCAGATAGCCAATTTATTCAATATATGATTTCATAGATGTCTTTGAGGCAATTCCTAGTTTATGGATTTTAGTGTAACGTTTTAAGAACATATTGGACATTATTATATTGACATTTGATGGCTTTAGATTCTTCATAACATCACAACAATAGCCATTCAACATTCATGCAAAGATACATATTTAGTTAACACATCACGGACTTAACTTAGCATATTATCGATCCTTAATTATCATGATAAGATTGAGTTTACGCAATTAAAAGCTCATAAGTTCATCTGATACTCATAATTAAAGAAAAATACATGTTAAGAACATCTATCACCACATACCAACAACATGATCTCTAACCTATTCAACATTGAAATCGAAAAAGGATACTAGGGAAGGGAATTTCGACGAGAACGATGGGAACAACCCTAGTTTTCAAGATCTTGTGAATCATTCGAAGGAAAATACTCTTGGAGAAAAAATTCCAGGATATAAAATCCATACCTTAAGTAGAATTTAATCTATGAATACCACCTTGAACAAACCTTGAAGAAACCTTCAAAATCGGCTAAGAATTTTTCTATTTTTTCTTGCGTTTTGTTCACTGTTTTTCTCACGCTTATTTTCTTGTTTTAGTCATGTATTTGTTTGAGTTTGAACGTGGATTTTAGGTTTACGAACTTACCTTGAGGTATTTATATTAGTTTTTAATAAGTTAATTATATAAATTGAATAACTAATTACTAAAAAAAACCTCCTACGCTGACTAAACATAGGAGAATGTTGACATGACCTAAAATCTAAAAATTTTGTGTTGACTATGGTTTAGGTAAACATTTTGAATTTATATTAATTAAGTTAATCGTAAATTTAATTAATTTATGTACATATGGTAAGTACTAAAGTACCCCTAATTCATTGGAACCATAATCAACCCTTTAGGACCATCCTAGGTTAAGTACTAGGATGTTTCTTGCATTATAGTATGTTAGCATAAGAATTTCGATTTGACCCCTTTAATTTAATTAATTAAATGGATTATTTAATTAATTTATTACCCTAGTATAATTACTAAAGTATCCTTAAGTCGTTATAACCATAACTAATTCTTTGGACCATCCTAGATTAAATACTAGGTTGTATTTTTCTGGTCTCAACCGAAATCTTGAAACTTCTTTGTGATTACAGTTTTTACCCTTTATATTAATTAATTAGGCTGCTAAATTAATTAATTAAGTAGCCTAGGGTAATTACTAAAGTATCCCTAAATTGTTAGGACCTTAACTAACTCTATGGGAAATCCTAGGTTAGGTACTAGGTTGTCCCTTTCTTGTCTTAACCAAAATCTGAAAATTTCCTTTGTAGTTTTGGTTTAGACCTTTTAAATAGATTAATTAATTTGATAAATAAATTAATTAGGTAACATAGGGGAATTACTAAATTATACCTTAGTTTATAGGACCATAACTAACCTTTTGGACCATAATAGTTAAGTACTAGGTTTTCTCTTTAACTAGTACTATGTTAGTGTCAACCTGGTTTTGGTCCTAGGTTTTTGGGTGCACTAATGGGTCCAATTAGGGTAATCCTAGGTTATTTAGATATTCAAGGAAGTATGTTACAGTCTAGAATTTGTAGGGAGGTTAGTCCCCACATGGAGTTGTGCACGTTTCTCCATAACTACCCTAACTGAATTCGGTTAGGGTGGTCCCCTCCTTTGGCAGCTTATTCACATGTCTTGTACATGTGTTTACACGTGGGTTTGTTTAAATTTCCTAACTAAATATTATTTATGGTTCATTTGGTAAATTTTACTTATTGTCCCAAGGACCCTCACTATGTCTTTGGGCACTACTTAAGTTACATCGTCATTTTAATTGGTCATGTGAAATGGTACTAGGCTTTACACTTGGATGCCTATTACTTTGTGTGAAACTATTCATAACGGATTTTCTTTTTTCTTAGGGTCTTCATTGCAGATACATTTATTCAACATCAATCTTGGATTGGTGTATGAAAACCCAAAAAGTATATTTCTTATTCATATATAGAAAATTGGCTAATATCCCTTAGAAAATTTTTCTATACTATGCCAAATATTTCTCAATATTGGGCATTGGGGTGCCTATGTACCCCTAATAGGCTATCCTAAAGGCATACTGGCTCTTCATTAGACATATGATTTTCCGGAATGTTACATTATCCCCCCCTTAGGATCAATCATCCTCGAATGACACTTATATATCATTTAAATAAAGAGGGTGACTTAGTTTGTCGTATTTAAACGTTTCTCTTTTATAAAAATCTAATTCACGCATTTGGATGATGCATATCACTAAGATTATTTGAATCTCTATTTTTTAGATTGAGGAATTTCCCTCTCATACGCACTTAACTTAATGCACATCACAACTCATGCAATACAAAAATTATGTATATGCTACACAAGAACAAAAACATGAAATGCAAACATGACTTAATTTTCACTCACATAGTGCTATTATAAGACATACGATTAGGGACTTTCAACCAAATCGAGTAATGCACTAAAACTAAGAGTTTCATAACCATAAAACTATACTTAGGAAGAGTAAATATAACCTCTTAGATAACATCTTGTTGGCCTTAAGATTTTAACTTAATGACTCCCAACTTAATTCCAAAGGGACTCGCCACTATGTCATCTACTTCTCTACATACACCTTCTGCCTTAGCACTTTCTTCTGTGGGAGTACTAACTAGAAACGGTTCATGTAAGATCTCCAGAAGTATGTCAAATTAATTAGAAATTAAAGTAGTTACGATAGACAAGGTAGATCCTAGATCGAATATTGCATAAATAGGAAAGGAAAAGACAAGAAAGTTACCATTATCCACACCTGTGGACTTCTCTTTTTCCTCTCTTCCTTTAAACGCATAGAACCGATTTATCTTGGGGGGTTAGACTATAGCATTTGGCCAAGGCAAAGCATCTGCCTTGGCTAGTTGGATTTGAACCACGCCCTTCTTATTTTAACTCGACTTATTTTGAAACTGAAGCCTTACTACCTTATACTTTATTATAGATAACACTTATGAAACAAATCCATGTCTAAGCCATATTCTTGAGTTGATATGCATCCAACTTATCCTTATCCTCCTCATTAATACTCATAGCTGGCTTTTAGACATTACCATGTGTTCACCTCCATGCGAACATCCACACTCACTACACATCTTTCATCCACGTTGGGAAATTCCATTATGTCCTCTTATTGGGAAGGTTAGATCTTGATTCTAGCCCTTAGACCACTTGGCTATCCTAATTCTTGTGCGTATCCCTCTATGTGCTCACATAAGAATAAAGTTAGATACTTAGAATGACATAAAGTGTCAAAGCTCTAGATATCTCGATAAAGAGTAGAAGAATGGACAATTTGCTATAATCGTGTAGTCTCTAAGTCATGATTATAGTGAACTTCACAACCATAAGCTAGAAACTACGTAATGTGGTTGTGTTGAGATTTAGTTCCTACGTTATTTAACCTCATTCTCTTACACCAAGTTTGTCATGACCCGGATTCTGGAAGCTGAATCACAGTCGGCATCGTTGACCTCTCAGAGGTCGCAAACAAGCCATTTCTTGCATTCATCACATTCATATGGTTAATTTTAACAGAAAAATTAGAACTTTTAAATGTATGAAGTATACATACACTTCATATAGTTATTTCATGAATTCATCATATATTAATTTCAACATAAAGAAACAACCATCAAACAATTGCGGAATCAATTCAAATCAAAGAATAACATATCACAGTAGTTTGCCAAAACTGCCTTATTACAAAGATTCGAATAAATGTATAAAAGAAATACTAGGGACAACATCCACTATCTATGTATAAAACTAAGTCTAGACTAAAACTGTAGCATCCTCAAAATCAAGAGGACCTACCAAATGGTCTCAAGAAATGTTGATGTCCAAACCGTTGCTAGAGCCGTCAATCTGTCCCTTAATCTGCATCTATAAAATAGTAAATAGTAGGGGTTAGTACACCAATTGTACTAAGTATACGTGTATGCAAATATACACATAATGGTATGCATGATCAAAGAAAGCTCTTCCTAAACAACATTCTATTTCTAGAAAGCCTAGTGAGTAGACTTCCCTAAATCGTTAGATGTGAGTTGTGGTATGAATATGATATATTTTAATGAATTCAAAGCACACAACTCATTTTCTATATGATTCAAAAAAAATTAGTATAATGCACATAATTTTAGAACACCTTGGCCGAAGATTTGAGATTTTGATCCTCTTAGGACGAGAGCTCCTCTTTTTACACTTAGATTGTTTTTCAGTGATTTTCTTCTTGTTGCTATGTAGTTCAATAATTATTTTGGTCCTATGTTTTACTTAAAAGTGCAATTATTCATTGTAGTCCCATACCTACAATGAAACTGTGTAAGTAATCGAAGGACTAAAGAATTATTTCTCTACTTTATAGTGAGTCATTCTTTACATCATATATTCATTACCTTTCATAATCAATTCTCTATAGATCATTCCATTGATTTCGTTACATTCATTTTTTATATATAATATATTTCATATACACGAGACTTTAGAATTCTTGATGTAGCAAAAGACATCTCAAGTGAGGGGCTAACATATGGGACCTCAACCCGAGGGCCGTTTTTAGCAAGCACAGAGTCTGCTTCATTCGTTCATTCATACTTCACATTATTCATTTCATTCATTCATAGGCTGATATAAACACCAGATATACCTTGGATGAAGTTTAAGTCTCTCATCAGGATGATGAAGTGCAATGACCGAGAATGACCTAATGTCATTACTTGAATCTGATTCCACCTCTTGATTGTCTTGCACAAACACCTTTTGTATCGTTCATTTCATTATCTTTCTTACTTTGAGGAACTTCAACCTTAAACAACATAGATCATGTGAGCATCATGAAATCCAATGTATACCCCACACCGAGAAGAGGTGGAATCACTGGCCAAAGTGACCAAAACATGCTAGCATACATGGGAATTGAACCCCGCCAGATACCTATATTGGCAGTATAGTTTAGAAGACTAGGAGATATACGAAGAAGCATAACCGACATGCCAGACAGTCTTATCTCATGAGAGTTATGTTAACCTCTGCCCTTCCCGAAAGAAGGAATACCCTCTCATAGCTAGCCTATCGGTGCTCAGTATAAAGTTCCATTTCATTTAACTCATACATAAAGGAAGCTGGCTTCTAGTATGAGGACATCATATCTCAATAGATTATTTCTCATATCATCATTAGTATTAAGTATACATCTGTCTCAATACTTTTATTAGAGTGTACTTAGTGACTGGTCCTTTCATTATCTTTACATTCTCATAGGTGAGTAGATTTTCGTAACATATACTTAGGCTCATTTGAGATTGTTCTCATATTTCACATTAACCTCTTATCATATTGTCACCACATTCATTAGCATTAGCACATTTGCTTTTCATAATTACTCGTCCTTTTACGTGAATGTTCACTTCATCATATGCCAATGCACTTCGCCATTTAGTGTGCTTCACACTCTTACTTAACCCTTCTAGGGTTTCATCATTTCATTATATACATCTTAGTTACTCATCCTTTTTTACGTGACTGTTTATTTCATCATCTTTTACTGTTTACTCAACCATTATTGAGGCTTGCTTCTAGATTTAGATTTACTTACTCTATTGATGACTGGTCATCCTTACTTTACATTGATGAAATATGAATTGCTATTTCATATCATCCTTAATTTACATTAATGAATGAGAATTGTACTTACATATAATCCTTAGGTGTTAATAAGACTAGTTTCACAAATTCTAACACTTTTATTCTTGAATATTCTTTTAACAAATTAACTTGTTTAGTCTTCATACTCATGTTCCTCAATTCGAGACTATCCCTTGTTTTCTAAGTAGGGAACTACAGGATGACACTTTACTAGGTCCATGTTAATTCCTTCTTGTTGTAAACTCTAAGAGATACTATCCTAGGTACATCTTAGTTCATCATATTTGAACCCTTGGAGATGCAACTTAATGCATAATCTTAGTTTAGTATAGATTTGAACCCTATGAGATACTTCTTTTAGTATGTATAGGTTAATTATGGTTATGGACTCTAGGAGGACCTACACAAGCATATTTGTCCATTTAAATCTTGAAACATTATGATGTTCCTCACTAACTTTGTCTTAATTTCTCATTATTATAACCCTAGGATATACTATACTAAGTAAATCTTAGTTCATCAAGTTTGACCCTAGACATACTATACTATCTGTATCTTGGTTAATTATAATTGTACACTATGAGATACTTCTTAAAGCATACTCTTAGTTCATTTAGTTGAATCTCTAGGAGATGCTTCTTCAAGTATAATCTTAGATCGTTACTTACACTAGACTCTAGGAGATTCTACTTTATGCATAATCTTATCCAATGTAGTTTGAACTCTAGGAGATGATACATTTTTAAAAATCTTAGTTCATTACAAATAATTTTAATTGGGATATAGACTTAAAATACATGAGAACATATTATATCTCATGGTGTTACCCACACCATCAAGGGTTGGTCCAGTTGCCAAGGTTGAATCGGTTTATTAGATTAGTCGGATCCACGAGCTAATTTCCTACTTTGTTGTAGTTAAGGGATACAGATATTGCTACAAGAAGACTAAAATCTACTAGGTCAGGCTTCTGTCTCATGAGACACACTTGGGGAACTTAATACTCTTTTAGGTGAGATATCCCTTGTGGGAAGAAAAAATCAACTAGGTGGGAACCTCCATTAAAGACCAAGCTCATCTGTGGAGGACCTTCGTCATATTTTTTTTTCCTTAAGCATAAATCCCACAAGAAAATCATTGACTCTCTACATGGATGCAACTTAATGGAAACTTGTTCTTGACCACCAACCCATGATAATACCTCCCTTTAAACCATATGTGAGAAACTATCACAATCCATGTCCTAGGTATAATTTCTCTCTAGCCTTAGGTTCAATTAGTTTGGAGAAGTCCTTAAACCCTAGAACCATTACTATATGAGAAGCCTTTAATGATAAGTTCATATTCATGTTTAGCATAATATATAGAGTTCTTCATTAAACAAGTATATCATCATGACCTAAGTAATTATATCACTTCCTACCATCTATGATCATAAGATAATCTAGGTAGGTAAAGGTCTCATTACACAATTCTATTCACTAGCCTTAGTTCGATATGTGGGTTTTACCCTCAAAAAATTTACATCAATACTTAATTAAATTAGCTTCACCCTAAGGACCCTAGACATAATGATCACCAACCGTACTCTCAAGGTTTCTTTCTTAATCTCTTTTTTATACCTAGATTTAAGGTAATTTAATCACATTTTCCAATACTATGTTATTCTAATCATAATTTACAAGTCAAGAAAACTTCTATTTGGTAAAGTCTAGTTCAATTCATATTTAGATATTCTTACCTTGATCAATTACATTATAAGACTTTGAAGTAGGAAGATCAATTTAGAAACCTTCAAGATTGCCTCTATTGGCATAAACCCCCAAAGATCACCTTCATCAACTTAGATTAGGGTTGATCAAGGAATTAACATCAAATACCA
>JAKWJD010000732.1:0-16799 GCA_027705065.1 Solanum peruvianum
TAGGTATGAATGAGTGTGACTTTGTTCTGAGAGAGAGTGTTGAAAAGTAATCCTTATACTCGAACAAAAATAATTGTGTGAAAAATGAGGATTTTTTTTTAAGTGAGGACACTAGTTGCGATACCGGAATCGTTAGCACCTCGGTGAGAAATTGAAGAGGATAGGTGTTAGTGCATGGTGAGTATGTGTCATGTTCTGATCCCACATAATTCAAGCCTAATAGTGATAGCATGCATAAATTTGATGAGATTAATCGGGATTGATAGCCAAACGATTGCAAAGGATAAAACATGGATACTATTGTACAAAGATTTTGTATTGAGTCATAGTGTGTCACTTGAGGACAAACAACGAATTTAATTTGAGGGTGTTGATATACCGTGGTTTCATGGTATTATTAATACTTTTTCTTTAAGTTTAGTGTGTCCAAAATCCTTTTTGTGCTAATGTTTAAATAAGTTTCTCTTTATTTTGCAGGAAATCTGTCCAAAGATGAATGCGGAGATCTTGAGCGAAGAAATGCAGAAGAGACCACCTACGGAGCTTGTGACGGTCCGTAGGTGGCAGCGTAGTGCAGCTGCTGAAGGAAGATGGGGAAGTCTTACCAAGTGTGGGGTTACGAAGCTTGTGGCGGTCTGTCGTGTCTATGACGGTCCGTTCTGCAGGTTCGTCATGAAGTTCATAGAAGTAATCTCAGTACCCATATTCCAAGAGTTGAAGTGTTTTGGAACGAAGACCCTCGACGGACCATTGTGCCTATGACAGTCCGTCATACTTGTCGTCGAGGGTAATGAAGAAGAGCAGCAGAAGAAATTTCATAAGTATGGGACGACGGAGTCCATGACGGTCCGTCGTGACCACGACGATCCATCGCGAGGTCCGTCGACCCAGCCACATTTTGGCAGATTTCCAGCAATTACAGTTCTTGTTTAATTAGGTTTTTATTATCTATAAATAGTTCGAAAAACCTCATTTTTGGGGTTAGACTCTGTATTGATAGACTCCGTATTATTAGACATCATATTAGTAGACACTGTATTGTTAGACTTTTGAGAATCCTTAGACTTTTTGTGAGATTATTGATTACTTTGAGATTCTTGCAAGTGATTATTGGTGATTAATCAAGCAAACTTTCGGATTTTACTCTTTCTCATTGAAGTAAGTACATGAATTCTTATATCATATATTTAAATATTGTGATTATGACTGTGGGTAACTAAACTCCATAACTAGGGTTGTGTGAACCATAGGCAAATAATGAGGTAAAACCTAACTAAAATAACAATTCTAGAATGGTGTCTTGCATGTATTAATAATTCATTCGCTTAGAAGTCTTTTTAACGGATGGACAACGTTAGAATTCGCCTTAATGCTACTTGCCGGACCATGGAGGTAGATAATAGGAAAAGAATTATCAACATAGATTTAGTGTATACTATCTAATAGGCTAGTATTGATTCGTATGAGGTAATAACTTAGTCAAATATCGAATACGATGCTTAATATGAGGTAAAGATAAGGGTTAGGATAGCAACACATGTAGCCGGACCAAGGTGCGGAGTGAGAATTTCTAGATGCCGGACCAAGGATTTAGAAATACATAACTTATCACTTTCCATGCAAGATACTAGAAAAGAATTGTTATAGTTAGAATTATCAAGTTATGAACCTGTGGGGAACACGTAAACCCTAGTTACTTTGATTAATTGATTAAAATCAAACATTCAAAGCTTTTAAGTGTCTCTTTCAATTGCGTTAGTTATTTTCATTCATTTAGAACTACAAACCCCCCTTTTATTGTTTTTACTTTCCAAGGAAGTGATTGACCAAACAATAGTAATAACAGGTTGAACTTAAGTCTAGACTATTTTCCTCGTGGGAACGATCCCTTCGTCACTTGTTGGGTTATTTACTTGACACGGCCGCTTTACTTATTATTTGAGAAGTAAGTTTGAGCGTATCAGTTATACTCAAAGGATCCACGAAAACTTGATTAAGAATCCATGAAAATCCCATCTACATGATGTTCTTGAGATTCATCTCCAATGGAGGTTTCTTTTGAGAGGGAGGTCTAACTTTGAATAATGAATAGTGTATGGGGTTTTTATCTTAATAAAAAACTAAATACACCCAAAAACACATAAATTAACCATATTGGGTCAGTTTAGCAAATTCACCCCTTTATGAAAAAGTGCGCCTGCCAGTAATTGCACGCTACATCGACGCCCAATAGACCCATTGATGGGGCATACTAGTAAACGTCGTTTGGATATGAGGCTTAAAATTTGGATTTAAATTTCCCCATTCTAAGTATGGTGCTTCGACCCCCATCTATGAGGCATAGTTTGACTGACTGGGCGTGTTTCCTTGGACGTAAGTGGACACTGCCAAAGTAATGTGTAGGCATTGTTTGGGGTCCTCCTTGAGAGCCTTTTATAGGGCCCTTAAGTAGTCGTTCTTGGATATTTAAAACGTAAAGCGGATCTTCCATATAACTTTCAACAAAAACGAACACGTAAAACATGTAAAGGCACACATGCACATCTCAAGGCTAACATTCAAACGTCATTGGATATTCTCGGACGTTTTACCTCCAAATGATTTCAAATTAATCATGCATACTGTAAAACACTTAATTAACATATATTAATATCTTTTGGCACGTGTGAGGGTCTACGAACCTTATTTTATTTTGAGGGTCCTTACAATATCCTCCACTTGGAAAGATTCGTTCTCGAATGATACTTACGAATTTTCAGACACTTCAAGGACTCAAATGAATAATAGAGAAACTTACAGCATTCATAAAATTATGACACATATATCATTGCACAAAAATTAATGGGAACACCAACTTAAAACAATTTCGCACTCAATGCAAAACAAGCAAGCAAAACCTTAATTCACTCACTTTCTAAATTCATAAACACATAGGTTGTTGTCATGTTAATAGGACTAACATCCTTCACCTAATCATAACATGGTATTTACATTTCCTTTAATTTAGAGCTCATTATTAAACAACCTTTAAGTCACACATACGCACGTTCAACTAACACATCCCAAAGCCATACCCTAAAAGCTAGGGTACAATGTTGGATTATAAACGGCGTCGTCAAACTCTTGGAGTTCTAAGACAAGCCTCTTTCATATCATTCATATCATTTACATAGTGATAAGTAGTGCGGAAATAAAGCTTTTCACAAAACAAAATATAGTCTTCAAAATCTCTTTCATATAAAAGTAATATGAAATACTAAGTCTCAATCTCATCATCTTAAGACACAAGAACACTTGGGACATGGCCCATACTTCAAAATACAAATATAGAAACACTTAGTCTATACAATACTTCAATAAGAAACATAAAAGACATATATTCCCTCGAGTCAAGTGAGGACATACTTCAACTTCTCTTGAACGATCTTCCAAGTCCAAGTCTTCACTTCTCAAAGCTCCTCACCTACCAAGAACTACATAGATAGATAAAAGCATAGAGTTAGTACAACCACATGTACTAAGTATGGCTTATGAATAAAAATCATGATAACGAACTTTATTGGAAATATGCATCTTTTCATTTAAAAATCATATTTTAATCATAATAACATCATTAATTAATTTAGAAACACATAAATACTTCTAGCATGTAATTTCCTCCACTTAAGTTCATCCTAAGATTCACTTAAGTCACACAAAGAGAGACCACCGATACACCCTCTCTAGATGAGCCTAAACGACCTTTAAGATTACCTATAATGAGTCATATACATACTTACAAAGCAATCATCAAACATCAAGATAAGATTCTTATACAAAAGGTGAACTCTAAGTCTAACTTAAGTGAGTTGTGAAGTGACCGCGCATAGAATTCCTCACACACACACACTTAAGAGATCCTATAGACTCCCTAAGATAGAGTCATTCTCACTACGTCAACAACACATAGATGATATGATATTCTCTTCACAAAGGCTATCAAAAGACCTACTTAAGTAAATCAAGAAGATAACGTCCATAATGACCTCTTTGAGAATACCTAAATAATCCTTAAGACTACCTAAGGCTTAGATCAAGTCCCACAAGTCAATCAACTTCCCTAACAAAAGTCATCCTCAAGACTTCCAAAGATAAGACATGAAGAGATCATCCCATATGCCCCTGTCCACACTTAGCTAAGGAATCCTTAAGTCACTTAAGATTAGGTACTCATTTATTTACATAAACCTTAACATAATTCTTTAGTTCATTATTTCATTAGACTCATACATCACATAAGAACATTCAAATAATGGTCTTAGACAAGACCTGGGAACTTCACATAACACCTTCAAAGTTTGTTGTGCAATGTCTCGATAGCGTCTCATACCACCACCTAAACTCCATAAACATCTCAAATTCTAATAGGTACTCCATATTATGAGAATAGGAAATAACCGACATAGACCATGATAGCAGATCCGGAGTTATATCCTACTCCGATGAGGTTGTTCTACTTGCTAGTGGTAGAACTTAAACATTCCATTTAGGCACATCGTTAAGGAATATGAAGGGCATATTTTGTATTCTACTCTCATACTTAACTAGAACTAATTTTACTTAGTTACATAACTCGGTGCTAGCCTTCATTCATAGAGTAATTCATACATTAGGTTCACATAAAAGGTTCCATAATAAGTTAATAACCTAATCACATTTACCCTACCAAGGAATGTCCATTACGGCTACCTCACAATGGCGAAAAGAACCTCATGAACCATCCTAAGGATTAATATGATGTCGTTCCATCCAACTAACCTTAGTCCATCATTCCTTTTTTGAAGGATACCATTACGGCTTACGCTTCGACAATCTTAACCTTACCCTTAAGTCAAGGTTCCACATAAATGACCTTCGTATCATCATGCAAGGTCTCACATATATTCATTTATTAAAGACTTAGACCATTTAGGTTCCTAATTCAAGACATCACATATTCACATAACCATCAAGTAAGGGACCCAAGTCTACCTAAACAAGACACAACATACTTCTATTTAACGCAAATTGCCTATCTTCCATTAGACTCTTAGGAATGACCCTTTACCTTATTTAGTCATCCTATTAATTACCTTAACATTATGAACCTAACCGTTTTAAACTCATCTAGCCTATTTAGGATCAACCATGTATCAACTAAGAATACACACTTAACACATATCCATAACATAACATTATTGACTAAATAGATCAATAGTATAACACATACTTTAAAATATAGGTAGATATGATCACATATAATCAAATAAACTACATAATAGACCCATAATTTCAAGTAATATTCAATAAGTACATGCTCATAATATTGCATAAAGTAACGCCGACAAGGCCACATCAATTTCAAGTAAAACAAATAACACCGCCACCATAAGTGGACCATACAAATCACAATAGAATAGAAGTATAAATAATATCAAATTAAAAAAAATTGGGCAGCATACCTTCATCCCCCTCTTCAACATTTCAATTCAATTCCAAATCATCCAATTCAACATCACAAGGCCCTTACCAAGGCCATAACCAACAATTCAAGCAATAATCATAAAATCCAATTAAATCTCTATAAATTCAATATAGTTTAAAAATCTAGGATCAATTACTTAAAATTGAATACAATTCTTATATCATTAGAAAGCCCATAAGAAACTACATATTAATTCATCAATATTAGCTAAATATCAAGTAACCCACATTATAGTCAAAAACTAGGGTTAATCCAAATTCATGGGATCATAGGTAATTTATATTAAAATAATTAATACAATATCAATTATATCATAATTCAATGTTTATAATTCATTTATGCAAGAACACATGGTAGAATCATGAAATTGGACAATTCACATTAGAAAACTTTGAAAAACATGCTGAGAATTGCGATCCTTGATGAAATGAGTTTCAAGGATCAAAAGCCATACATAAAGGATGATAATTCTTCACTTTTATGTAGAATTTGGACACGGAAACCCCCCACCAAGCTGACTCTTGAAATTGGACTTCAATGGAGGTTTTGTGATATTTTCTAAGAGTTTTGGGTTTATGATTTTGAAGAATGAAGTCTTCCATGTGATTACCCTTTATATTATTAAGTAAAATACCCAAATAAACCTTAAATAAACTTCCATGACTTAATTTAGATGTTGGGTGAATTTACCGATTCACCCCTAACTTGGCAGCAGCTTGCGCAGGAACACAGGTGTGTGCGACGCCTGCCCTTGACGGGGCGTCACAACCCTCTGTTGTTGGCTAAAGTGGTTGTAGAAGATACTTTCCCTCCCATAGTTAATTCCCCATTGATGAAACCCTTTGACGGGGTGTCAACAGGACTACGAGTCGTCGACTGCTCTGTCTTTTGGGGTCTGCCTGGGACTGCCATGCAAACAATTTTGGGTCCTTCCTGAAGGACCCTTCGATGGTCTTTCGGGTTAATTCTCTCGGACGTTTCCAACCTAAATATGATTCTATATAATTCTAACACGTCTCACATGAATTTCATTCAAAACGAACACACAAAACTTGACGAAACTCGCCTAGACGTACAAGGTTGACTCAAGGTATATCATTTGAAGACCAGACCATCGATGTTCTTGGTCGTTTGACATACAAACTTCACGAAACTTTAACCAATGCCTATAAATGCTATATTAACTTAATTAAAAACCTTAAAAACCATGAAACACACATAAACACATATAACCACATTTTAGACATTTAGGTGACTTAGTCGTCAAACGTCTTAGTCGTCCCTTGACGTTTGACTTCCAACACACTAAAACTTTAGCTACTGCCTATATACCATATATTAGACATATTTAGGACCTTTAACATCAATACAAACATGTTAGGATCTAGTTAACCTAGGTAATCTTCATGGTCTTACATCAGCATCACTCAAGAAGCAAATAAGCACTCATTCTTTAATACACATAGAAGAGAGTCAAGTAGATCAATAGGAATCCTTATCATTTAAACGCAATTCCATGAAGGAACAATCAACCATACCATTATTAGTTAGGTTTAAGGAGGATTGTACTTATCCTCACCACACTTACATGTCTCATGATACATACACAAGCAATGCACAAAGGTCAATTAGTTGAAAATGAGAATTTCTCAACTTTTAACAAAATAATGCTCATATTCCCTTCCGTGGAGTCTAAATGGCAAATCACACACCACACATTAAAACAATAGAAAGTCATTTCACATATTTTCAATTTCTAGCATTACACTAGCTTTACTCTAGCTTTTATAAACATGCATCAATTAGGGAAATTCTTACAATAATTTATAGTCACACATAATGACATTGGCTAAACATACCCTCACTCCTCAAGAATGAGCCTACAATTATACTTCCCAAGCCATAAAAATCACATAATTTTCAAGAGACTTATCATTTTTAATTTAAGGAATTTAATTTATTATTGACCACATATACAACCACACCTTAAGAGGGTCATCTATAATGCTTCTTACCTTATCTGTGGAAGTCAAATGCACAACTAACATATCAAGATGCACAATCAACATGAGGAAACATGAATTGATCAAAAATTGTTTTTCATGTAATTAGAATCTTCAAAACATGCTTAACAGTGTCACTCAAGACATACATAACATATGGAGAACATGCAACTCATACTTTTATGCAAGACTTATATCATGAACAAGCTACTAGAAACTCTTTGGTTCAAGTTCATGTAAGAATAGAAGGATAAGATAGATATATCTACCACCTTACTACACACATCCACCATCCCCCAATTAAGGTAAACTCATTTAAGGGCAACTTAACTCCACCTTAGGAGAACTTAGCTCAGTACTTCAATAGCTAAGCACATCACCACTATTGGGATATCAACTTAATCACACACCCTTCATCAATATCACCTAAAAGTGATTCTCAAATTAAAGAAGATCAATGGAACTGAACATAGCTTAAATCTCACCATCTAGGCACATTATCCCCCACTTGGGGTAAGCTTAATCACTTTATGACCTTAAACACAAAGGCCATGGTAAGTAAAGAACAACCTTTATAATCCACACACAATGGGGTTTAACATCATTTGAGTTTTTTCACTCCTAATATCTTATTAAGGAGTTGAATATCTCAACCACCGTCATTCCTCTAGCCTCACACCCAAAGGAAATTCATAACAATCAATTTAAGTCATACTACCCAACCACATAAGGTCTCAATTATACAATGAATACCAAGGGTCATGAAAACCTTAAGGAAACAATAGAGGAGACTAAGCCATAAGGCCTCTTTATTATTTTTTTCAATACTAAGGTAAGGTAACTTCTAGGTCATTCCAACCCATATCATCACCCTACAAGGGAAGTACACTACCTTTTCTTTTAGGAACAATCCTATACAAAGGAATCCAATCCATGCAAGGCAACCATGAACGTTTACACATATAAACAAAGGAAAATTTTAACCATTACATATATATAAAGGCTACATGCATCTTTACCTATTTAGAAAACTTCTCTTAAAAGCATTTCAAGGCTAAAACATATCATAAGACTATCATCATACAAAACCATATAGCAACTTATTATTCCTAAAAGGAACTCACTTTAACCAGAACAAGTATTTACATGTTTATACCAAATCGTAGCATAAATCTTCACATGACATATCATTTCACATAGATGTCATATATAGCCCTAAATGGAATCACATCAACAAACCGTAAAACCAAGGCAAGGATCACCTTCCCACATACTCATCCAACCATAAAACCCAAGGCAAGGATCAAATTCACCTATTCTCCCTCAATCATATAGATACAATCTCATGAAAAAAAACACTTATAAAAGACCATCGAACAAGAAAACATATGAGAGAGAGACATTAAAAAGTTAAGTTCTATGGCATGACATGAGAATAGTGAAGATAGGAAACTCTATCGTCCTATTTCCTCTTGATCATAGATGTGTTGTGACTCACCACCGATGAACGAGACTTTCTTACGTGGCATTATGAGACTTTGGACCCTAAACCCACTTCACAAAAATATATTTCATCCCTACTTTGTACCAGCAAATATACCCACCTAAAGTTCAATCGGAGCTAGTGACAGGGACATGCAAAGGGGGAACAATCCTAGTTTTTCGAATGAATATCTTGAATCTTAAGGGGTCTCTTGGGAAAGGGACCAAGAGGAAAGAAACACATACCTTAATTGATGTTCAAACGATGAATTTACTGCCCAAAACTATCTCCAAAATCAGTCCAAGCAATCTCAACGCCCACACCACTCAACGAACAACTTGTCTTTGCCTTAACGTTTTTGGTTACTTTGTTTTTCTTAAAATTTCATGTGAGTTCTGCAAGTCTGAAGAGCTCTTGATATTATTTGTGTTCTGTGTTATTTTTGACAGAAACCAATGTGAGAGAGATAATGAAACGTGAGAGAGAGATCGTGACACTGTAATCTAAAATAGGAGTTTTAGTTTGGGAATTAGTCAAACTAGGACTCCTTATTAATTTCAATGAAACCTGATTTGATTATCTTGGTGAAAGGACCATTATTCCCTTAAAAATCAGATTATAAACATTAATTAAATCACCAACCTTGTCGCTTCCAATGGAGATCGAACTCGGGTAGACTGGCCCTTTCAAAATGGACAATTTCGGGTCAACCTGAGCTGAATTGGTTCTTTAATTAAATTAATAATTAATTAATTAATTAGGCTAATTAAGATATTACCTTTGGCATGGAAAAGACCATTTTACCCCTGGACCCTCAAAACTTAAGATTTTTTCTTTTTGAGTCTGGTACAGACTCCTTCGATTAAATCTTCATTTTCGAGAGCCTTACTTGGTTGGTTCCAACCTTTACAAGCTCAAATAACTCCCCAAGTTAGTTGGCTTGGTCGTAGCAAGGGTTCTGAGGTCTGGTTCTACGGGTATCAATCTGTATGAACCTTTGTCTAATCGCAAGCATTCTTGACACCTAAGTATTTATCCTGTTATTTTTAGGATTGTTACAGTTTTCCCGGATGTTTCCAAACCAAAAATGATATTATACGAGTGTAGGACCTCTAACATGAATTTCGTCAAAAAATAACATGTAAAACTCGATGAAACATGCCTAGACACACAAGGTCATTTCAAGGCAAATCTTTCGAACCCACAACCTTCCAATGCACTAGCGAAAATTAAAGAATCAAATGAAAGAGGTTTTGGGGGTTCGAACCAACAACCCTTCAGCCAATTTAAGATGAAACCAAGTAGAAAATTTAAGGTACAATGTTAATGTTGGGGTTCAATCTAGAGTCCCAATGTTAGGGAGATTTAAAATAAAATCAATGAAAAATGTTTATGCAATCCAAGTGATTTGAATTTGGGTTCCCTTGCCCAAACTTCTTTATTGATACATAAGTCATACGTGCACAAAATATCCAAGAATAATGCCACCTACTTAGATCGAATTTAAGATCTTGGCATATATACAAGATGCATAAGTCTTGTACTACATAATCTTAGGAGTGTATGAATTACTCAACGAACTATGGATGAAGCCCCATGGCTTGTGTGTATAGAATCAAAAGTCTATCATACGTTCAAAAGTAAGTGAATCTAAGATGTATGTAATGAAATGCACAATGAAATGATAAAATGAACAATGAAATAACCCTAGAAGGGGTATGTAATGGTGTGAAATACACAAAAAAGGCAAAGTGCATTGGCATATGACGAAATGAACATTCACGTAATAAGAGGTGAGAAACTATGAAAAGCAAAGGTTCTAATGATAGGAATGTGGTGACAACATGATATAAGGCTAATGTAAATGATGAGAGCAATCTCAAATGAGCCTAAGTAAATGTTACCAAAACGTACTCACCTATGAGAGTGTAAGATAATGAAGAGACCAGTCCCTATGAACACTCTAATGAAAGTATTGAGCTTAACACACTTAATACTAATGATGAGATGAGAAATCATCTAATGAGCTATGATGTCCTCATACTAGAAGCCAGCTTCCATGACGTATGAGATGAATGAAATTGAACTTTATACAGATCACCGATAGGCTAGCTATGAACTGTGATGCCTTCTTTCGGGAAGGGAGGAGGTTCACTTAACTCTCATGAGATGAGACAGCCCAGCTTGCCGGGTATGGGTCTCCTTATATATCCTAGTCTTCAAACCTATACAACCAATATAGGGATCTGGCAGGGTCAAATTCCCATGTACGCTAGCATGTTATGGGTCACCTTAGCCGATGATTCCACCTCTTTTTTGTGTGGGGGAGGCACTGGATTTCATGATGCTCACATAATCTATGTCGGTTCCAGTTAAAGTTCCCAATGAAAGAATGAGGCCAGCTTCAAATGATGCACATAATCAAATGAATAATATCGAAGGTGTTAGGATAGGGTAATCAAAAGGTGGTTTAGATTCAAGTAATGACATTAGGTCATTCTTAGTCATTGCACAATGAACCTAAGCCTATGAATGAAATGAAATGGAGTACATATAAATGAACGAAGCAGACTCTGTGTTTACTAATGAATGCTATATAGTTGAGGTCCCATCTGTTGAGCCCTCATTCCTGGGATGTCTTAACGTTAAGTCGATGATTCCCAAGGTCTCATGACATATGAATGAATTATAATAAACAAGTTATGTGCTTCATGGAAATTGTGTTGTATGCTATATGATATATGCTATGTGTAAATGTTATATACTGTGTGCAAATGTGAAAAGTATGATGATGTATTTTAATCTCATGGCATAACTTTCCAATTCCAAATCAGGAAGCTCGCTGACTTTCCTAATCCAAATTTGGATAGCTCATTGACTTTCCTAATAAAAATTTGGAATTTTCCTAATCTCAATTTGGCAAGTACACTGACTTGACTTCCAAAAATCATGTTGTTTGGAAAGAGCTATTCTTTCTTATGCATGTCCGTGGTGTGTGAGCTTGAATATACCCATACTTACTAACCCTATACAAACTCTACTATTTTTTTTGGTGCAGGCACAGGTGGACGATAGAGATACAGGATCATCATTGCAGTTATCCGGACTTCCAGCATTCATCCGGAGTTAGTAGGTTCTCATACTTTCGAGGATGCTACTATTTTATATGCTAGATTAGTTTTAAAGTTGATCTAGTGGAGCATGTTCCAGTAGCATTTCTTTCCTGTTTTTATTTAGACTATGTATTGGTGCCAGTTTTGCAATTATACACTTAATAAGAATTGAACTATTTCTTTCAGTTGCATGTGGAGCTAGCCTCTATCCATCCACTCTTTCATGTCTTTATGTTGAACAAGTGCCTAGGTGATCCAGCATCGATTCTACCTATGGAAGGTTTGGGGGTTGATAAAGACTTGTCTTATGAGGAGGTACCTTTTGAGATCTTAGACAGACAGGTCAAGCGGCTAAGGAACAAGGAGATTGCCACAGTAAAGTTATTGTGGAGAAATCATCTTGTCGAGGGTGCTACGTGGGAGGCTGAGGACGACATGAGATCCCGCTACCCTTATCTTATAAGCTCTTGAGGTTAGATTTCCTACTCTTAAGTCTATGTTTTCTTATCTGTCCGTACTTTGTGCTATTGCTTGATTGTGAATAGGGATTATGTTATTATCTGCCTAGCATTACAATATGTAAAGATAGTGTCATTCAGGGATGAATTTTCCTAAAGGGGAATAATGTAACAACCCTAAAAATGAATTGGATAAATACTTAAGGTGTCAAGAATTCTTGCGATTAGACCAAGGTTCACACGGATTGATATGGGTAGAACCTGAATTCAAAACCCTTGCTACGACCAAAACGACAAACTTGGAGAGTAAGTTGAACTTTGAAAGGTTGGAACAAACAAACTAAGGCTCTCGAAAACGAAGATTTAATCGAAGGAGTCTTTACCAAACGTAAAAAGAAGAAATCCTAAGTTTTGAGGGTCCAGGGGTAAAATGGTTTTTTTTTTCAGGACAAGGGTTATGTTGTAATTACCCTAAGAAATTAGTTAATTAATTATTTAACTTAATTAAAGAACCAATCGACTCAGTTTGACCCGTAATGGTCCATTTCGCAGGGGCCACTCTACCGGAGTTTGAGCCCCATTGGAAGCGAGAAGTTGGTGATTTAATTAATTTTTATAATCTGATTTTCTAAGGGAATAATGGTCCTATAAATAAGATAATTAAATAAGGTTTTTATTTAAATTAATAACAGTCCAAGTTTAACTAATTCCCAAACTAAAACTCCTATTATTAGACTACTCTCTCACGATCTCTGTCTCAACGTTTCATCACTCTCTCAGTTGGTTTTTTGCCAAAACAACAAAGAACAGAAATAATATCAAGAGTTCTTCACACTTGAAGATTCACATGAAATTTTAAGAAAAAAAAGTAACCAAAAATGTTAAGGCAAAGAGAAGTTGTTCGTTGAGTAGTGTGGACGTTAGGTAGCTTGGACTAATGTTGAGAGGGTTTTGGGAGAAAATTCATCATTTAAACATCTACTAACGTATGTGTTTCTTTCCTCTTGGTCCCTTTCCAAGAGACCACTTTAAGATTCAAGATATTCATTTCGAAATCTAGGATTGTTCTCCCTTTGCATGTCCCTGTCACTAGCTCCCATTTATTAGGTTAGGTATGTTTGCTGGTATAAAGTAGGGATGAAATGTGGTTTTGTGATGTTTATGTATTAGTATGCATGTTCAAAATTTCGTGAGTAATAATTATCTTGTTCGAAATCATGTGAAAGAGTGATGTGTGTGTGCACTGTGTGGCAGTGAAGTTGGTCACTGTTTAGAAATGTGTAAAGGCATGTATAATCCTTGAATTTTATGTGTAAAAATTGTACACATTGTGATGTTCATATGGTGTGTGAAGTTACTAATTTTGAGTGAAAAAGCTTGACTAATGTAACTATTAAACTACACCTAACAATACACTGAATTCTTGGTGAAATGCCCTAAGAAACTAACATGAAAAGGTTGATGAAAGAAATCTAAAAATTATGAATAAATTTCTAGCTTAGTGTAATTTTATTTCGTTCAAAAAGGAGGTTGGAATATGGAAATTTAATGAATTTTAAAGAAGTAACGCCACCAGGATTCGAACCTATGACCTCACACTTTGGCTACTGGAATTCGCGAAAAGAAAGGGGGCTGGGGGAATCGATGGGTTTTTGCGGGGTTAGTAGAGAGAACAAAAATTAAAAGAAATAAATGGGAGGCATGGGGATCGAACCCACGACCTCCATGTAGCGAGTGAGGAAGTGAAATCAGAGAAAGGGAATGTGAGGCATTGGAATCGAACCCACGTTCTCAAGTTTGGAATGGAGAATGAAAAATTAAATAATAAAACAAAGTGAGTCTTTGGGGGCTCGATCCCAAAACCTCACTGCCAAAACGCCTAGACTAATGAACTTAAATAAAAATAATAATAAAATAAAATAAAATAAGAGGCTGTGGGGGTTTGAACCCAACACCTCACAACCTCTAGCAAAATTAAAAACAAAAATAAGGAGGTTTTGGGGGTTCGAACCCACAACCTCCCAATGCCCTAGCGAAAATTAAAGAATAAAATGAAAGAGGTTGTGGGGGTTCAAACCCACAACCCTTCAGCCAATTTAAGAGGAAACCAAGTAGAAAATTTAAGGTACAATGTTAAATGTTGGGGTTCAACCTAGAGTCCCAATGTTATGGAAATTAAAAATAAAATCAATGAAAAATGTAAATGCTATCCAAATGATTCGAATTTGGGTTTCCTTGCCCAAACTTCCGTATGGATACATAAGTCATACGTGAAAAAAATATCAAATAATAATGTCACCTACTTAGATCGAAATCAAGATCTTGGCATATATACAAGATACATAAGTTTTGTACTACATAATCTTAGGAATGTATGAATTACTTAATGAAATATGAATGAAGCCCCATGGCTTTGTGTATAGACTCATAAGTCTAGCGGACGTTCAAAATTAAGTGAACCTAAGATGTATGTAATGAAATGAACAATGAAATGAAAAATGAAATGATGAAATGAACAATGAAATGAGAGAACCCTAGAAGGGGTAAGTAAGGGTGTGAAAAACAATAAATGGCCAAGTGCATTGGCATATGATGAAATAAACATTCACATAATAAGAGGTGAGTAAATATGAAAAGCAAAGGTGTTAATGATAAGGAATGTGGTGAAAACATGATATGAGGCTAATCTAAATGATGAGAGCAATCTCAAATATGCCTAAGTAAATGGTACCAAAATGTACTCACCTATGAGAGTGTAAAATAATAAAGAGACCAGTATTTATGAACACTCTAATGAACGTTTTGAGCTTAGCACACTTAATACTAATGATGAGATGAGAAATCATCTATTAGCTATGATGTCCTCATACTAGAAGCCAGCTTCCATGACGTATGAGATGAATGAAATGGAACATTATACTAACCACCGATAGGATAGCTATGAGCGGTGATGACTTATTTCAGGAAGGGCGGAAGTTCACGTAACTCTCATGAGATGAGATTGTCCAAATTTCTGGGTATGGATCTCCTTATATCTCTAGTCTTCAACACCTATACAGCAAATATAGGGATCTGGCGGGGTTAAATTCCCATGTACGCTAGCATGTTATGGGTCACTTTGGCCAGAGATTCCACCTCTTTTTGGTGTGGAGGAGACAATGGATTTCATGATTCTCACATGATCTATGTCGGTTAAAGTTTAAGTTCCCAATGAAAGAATGAGGCCAGCCTCAAATGATGCACATAATAAAATGAATGATACCGAAGGTGTTATGATAGAGTAATCAAAGGGTGAGTTAGATTTAAGTAATGACATTAGGTCATTCTTGGTCATTGCCCAACGAACCTAATGAAAGTCATAAAATACATCCTAAGTATAGCTGGTGTTTATACTGGACTATGAATGAAATGAAATGGAGTACGTATGAATGAACGAAGCAGACTCTGTGTTTGCTAATTAAGACTCTATAGTTGAGGTCCCATCTGTTGAGCCCTCATTTATGGGATATCATAATGTTAAGTTAATGATCCCAAGGTCTCATGTCATATGAATGAATGATATTAACGAAATTATGTGCTTCATGCAAAATGTATTGTATGCTATATGATATGTCCTATGTGTAAATGTTATGTGATGTGTGCAAATGTGAAAAGTATGATGATGTATGTTAATCTCATGGCATAACTTTCCTATTCCGAATCAAGAAAGCTCAATAAATTTCCTAATCCATATTTGGAAATCTCATTGACTTTCCTAATCCAGATTTGGAAACTTTCCTAATCTTAATTTAGCTAGTCCACTGACTTGAATTCCAAAAATCATGTTGTTTGGAAAGAGCTATTCTTTCTGATGCATGTCTGTGGTGTGTGCTTACATATACCCATACTTAGTACAAGTGTGTACTACCCTATACAAACTATACTATTTTAGGTGCAGGCATAGGTGGACGATAGAGCTATAGGATCATATTTGCAGTTATCCGGACGTCCAGCATTCATCCGGAGTTGGTAAGTCCTCTTGATGCTTTATGCTTTTGATCTCACTGTTTTTATATCCCATAGCTTGTTTTTTAGATTTTTTAGGGCTGCGTGGAGCATGTTCCACTAGCGTTTATTTCCTGTTTTTATTCAGACTAGGTCTTGGTGGACATTTTGGAATTATAAACTTAATAAGAATTGACCTATTTCTTTTAGTTGCCTATCCCTTAATGTTAGATGGTTGATGTTATGGGTTCATGA
>JAKWJD010000733.1:0-16845 GCA_027705065.1 Solanum peruvianum
TCCTCATACGACATCAGAATTATGCAAACTTGGTAGATCTAGAAAGATCATCACAAGTAATTTCCAACCATATAAAGAACACATCGAAACTCTTCTTGAGCTGGAAGTTATAGTCGTTTGGAAATGACAAATTCACTTTTGAAAGATTGAAATTGTCCAGATTCCCTACTTATTTCCAAAAATGATTATTCTTGCTTTCATTGCTTATTCTTAGTTAATTGAAGTTGCAAGATGTTACAATATCTCCCCCTTGGGAACATTTGCCCTCGAATGAGAACTCTTTCACTAAGCTAAGGGTAGAACATCGTTTCAACACTCAAAAAATAAAAACAAATAATAACATTCTTATACACAACCTTATAAAGTGATAAGAAGAGAATTTAATACCTTGACCTGCATTCTCTCTGGATTTAAACATATGTGGATATATATTTTTCATAACCTCCTCAGCTTCCTAAATCACTTCTTCAACGAGTTGGTTCCTTCAAAGAAGCTTCACTGAATCAACTTCCTTTGTTCTCAACTTGCAAACTTTAGGATAAAAAATCTAAACCAGAATTTCTTAAGAAGATAGGTTATACTTAATCCCATTATTCTCAGTTGGTACTATAAATGAAGGATCACCAAGCACTTCTTCAACATATAAATATGGAATACCTGATGAACCTCCACTAACTCCTAGGTAGGCTCCAACTCATATGCCACACTGCCCACTCTCTTAGAGATATGATAAGGTCATATATACCGAGGACTAAGTTTCCCCTTCTTACCAAAACTCATAACACCTTTCATTGGTGAAACCGTAAGATACACCCAATCGTCCACCTAAAACTCTAATGGCCTTCTCTGATCTTTTGTGTAGGACTTTTGGCAACTTTGTGTTGTCTTCAGTATTTCTTGGATCACTTTCACCTTATACATATCTTGGTGAACTTGAGTTGGTCCTATTGACCCTGCTTCCCCAATTTTAAACCACTCGATAGGAGAACTACATCTCCTCCTATAAAGAGCTTCATATGGAGCCATTTGGATGTTCGAATTGTAATTGTTGTTATAAGCGAACTCCATGAAAGGTATATGATCATCCCAATTTCCATTGAAGTCGATCACATAAGCTTTCAACATATCTTCTAAGATCTAGATAGTACGCTCTGCTTCTCAATCTTTCTGAGGATGAAAACAATTACTCAAATTCACCGTTGAACCCAAACCTTTTCAAGAATGATTTCCAGAAGTGTGTAGTAAATTTTGCACCACTATTTAAAATAATGGAGACCGGAACACCATGAAGTCTTATCAGTGCTTAAAGGTACAACTTAGCGTAATCCTCGGCCAAATAGGTAGTCTTTACTAGCAAGAAATGGGCCGCTTTGTCTTTTGGTCGACAATCACCCAATAGAATCATGTTGCCTTCAATATCTTGCCAAGCCTATGATGAAGTCCATATTAATCATATCCCACTTCCATTCTGGAATTTCTATATTCGGAGCTAAACCTCGAGGCCTTTGGTTCTCCACTTTAAATTATTGACAATCTAAACACTTCACAACAAACTCAGCAATATCCCTCTTGATACCTTTCCACAGATACACCTGTCTCAAATCACGGTGCATACTGGTGGAACTTGGATGAATGGAATATCTAGAGCTATGAGCCTCCTCCAAGATCCTCTCTTAAAGTCCATCAAGCTTAGGGACACATAATCTACCATGGTACTTCAGCACACCATCTCCCCCTTGTTCAAAAGCCAATACTGTTTGATTATGGAAAACTTGCCTTCAAAAAAAGCAAAATAGGGTCATAGTCTTGCTTTTCTTTAACTTTGACACTAATGATGATTTAGCCCCATTGGTCACCACTATGCCTCCTTTCTTGGAATCCATAAGTATGACTCCCAAACGTGCAAGTGTATGCACATCTTTATCCAACTCTGTCTTTCCTTCTTCAACATGGGAGGTTATTCCCATGGACATCCTGCTTAAGGCATCAACAACCACATTAGCCTTACCTCGGTAGTAAAGAAATACATGTCATAAACCTTGAGTAATTCCAACCATTTTCTCTGTCTGAGTTGAGCTCTTTTTGGGTGAACACATATTGGAGGCTCTTGTAATAAGTGAATATATCAACATGAACATTGTACAAGTAATGGCGCCATATCTTAAATGAAAATACTACTGCAGCCAATTCTAAGTCATTAGTTGGATAATTCTTCTCATGAAACTTCAATTGTCTACTGGCATAATCTATAACATTACCATTCTGCATTAACACACAATCAAACCTGACTCTTAATGCATCACACTACACTACAAAACCTTGGGTACCCTCTAGTAAGGT
The DNA here is from genome assembly GCA_027705065.1 of Solanum peruvianum. Classification (NCBI taxonomy): domain Eukaryota; kingdom Viridiplantae; phylum Streptophyta; class Magnoliopsida; order Solanales; family Solanaceae; genus Solanum; species Solanum peruvianum. Next base: position 2,341 of record JAKWJD010000733.1, read on the forward strand.
AAAGGCCAGAGCGGTGGTCAATCTTTTTTTCAACTATTGAATGTTGTTCTCACATGTTTTAGACCATTGAAACTTCACTGTCTTTTGAGTTAACTTGGTCAAAGGATAAGAGATAGATGATAATCCGTCAAAAAATCTCTTATAATAACAATTCAAGCCCAAAAAACTCCTTATATATGTTGGAGATGTGGGTCTAGACATACTCTAAACTACTTCTATCTTCTCAGTGTCAACTCTGATCCCATCACCGAAAACTCTGTGTCCCAAGAATGCCCCATACTTAGGCAAAAACTCACACTTGGAGAACTTGGCATATAGTTTCTTATCTCTCGAATTTCGAAGAACAACCCTTAGGTGACTAGCATCATTTTATTCATTCGTTAAATAAACCAGTATGTCATCAATGAAGACAATGACAAATAGATCTATATAAGGTTTGAAGAGTCTATTAATAAGGTCCGTGAATGTTGCAGGTTTATTTTTCAAACCAAAGGACATAATAAAAAATTTGTAATGCCCATATCTCATTCCGAAAGTTGTCATTGGATATCAAATTCCCTAATTTTCAACTGATGATAGCCTGATCAGATGTCAATCTTGGAAAAATAAGAAGCACCCTGAAGTTTATCAAAGAGATCATCTATCCTTGGAAGAGGATATTTATTATTGATGGTCATCTTATTATACCGACAATAGTCTATACACATCCTAATGGACCCATCATTCTTCCTAACAAACAAGACAAGAGTGCCCCAAGGTGATACACTTGGTCAAATGAACCCTTTATCTAACTAGTCATTCAATTTCTCTTTTAACTCCGCTGGTGCGATTTTGTATGGCGGAATAGATATAGGAGGAGTATTCGGGAGGATATTTATTCCAAAATCTATCTCTATTTTGGGAGGAACTTCGGGTAGATCATCAACAGACTTCTTGAAACTCACTGACTATAAGAACTGAATGAATGGAAAATACCTAAACACTTGAGTCATTAACTCACATTAAGTAATAGATACACCCCTTAGAAACTAATTTTCCTCGCCTTAAGGTACGAAATGAAACGACCCTTAGGTACTTCTAGACTACTAACCCAATCTATGAATGATCCATTTGAAATTTAAAACTTGACGACATGAATTCTTCAATTTATTGATGAATCACAAGCATGGAGCAAGTCCATAACTAGAATGACATATAAATATACCATGTCCAATTCTAATACATCAGCAATGGTTTTCTTGTGATTGATGGAAATATGACAATCACGGTAGACTCTTTTCACTAGAATAGACTTCCAAACAGGTGTAGAAACACAAAAGGGTTCACAAAGACTTTTGGAAATAATTTCAAACTAATTTGCAACATAAATATTTACAAAGGATAAACCTGATTCTGGGTCTAATAAATCATAAACATCAAAAGTAAAGACTTCTATCATGCGCGCAAAAACATATAGATAGTTCTCTTGCAATTGGTGGCTAGTGATTGCATAAAGAGGGTTTGTCCCTTCGCAGGTACATGAAGTGTATCCTCTAGGGTCAACCATGTTAGGTGGAGCAACTGATGAAGATTGAGCTCCATTTCTAGGATTTCCACCACCTTTGTTATTTTTGGGGCACTCGCTCTTGAAGTGACCCTCTTGACCACACTTTTAACAGCCTTTCTAGCCATCGCAAAAATTTCCTGGGTGGTTTTTACCACACTTAGTACATGCATGATCCCTACTTCCCCGTTGATCCACAATACCTTAAGATTGAGCCGGTCTAGCCTTGAAGTTTTGTGAATTTTGGCTACTATAATCAACTTGGTTTCTAGGTAAAGGTGCATTAGCAGATGATGGTGCATACCCCTTTGGTTTCTTAAATTTTTATCGACTTGAGCCACCTTTTTGTTGGCTTGACTCATTCCATGTCTTTGCCTTCTTGGTTTGGTACTCCTCTCTCCCCCTCGTCTTCTCCTCTCAACTTTTTGAACATAAACCATAAGCCTAGATATGTCCATGTCACCTATCACATGGCAGCCCTACCTTCTTTGCTTGAAGCTCGACCCAAACCAGCAACAAACAAGCTCATTCTGCTCCTCATATACTTCCCCATTTCCGGAGCATAGCGAAACAGTTGTTTGAACTTCACTCATATTAATGAACACTAATGGAAGTGAGGAACTCCCGAATCTTTGCTTCCTTCATTTCTCGGGGAATGAACCTCCCCAAGAAAGATTCTTTAAAGCAATCCCATCTTGGATATGGTGCATCCTCATCTCTTCCTTCTTTCCATTGGTCGAACTGAGTTATAGACACCTCCTCAGTTAGTAAACAACTAATTAAGCCCTCTAAACATCAACCACATTCATTACTTCAACCACTTTCTTCAACTTTTCTGTAAATTTTCTGGATCCTTAGTAGTACTTCATTCGGTGAAGCTAGAAGGATTCATTATCAGAAACTCAGGAACCCTCGAGGTGTAATCCCCTTCTTGTCGAGTATCTCTTTGTTGCCTGACTTGGTTAGTTACTACTCGACTTAACATCCGGATAGGTTCCAGAAATTCGTCGTTGGTAACCTCTCCTTCTGGTTGCACATCCGGTGCATTTGGGACCTCTTGTTCCTTAACGTTTCTTCGGGCTGTTCGACCTCTAACTGGTCTTCATGTAGGCATGATGAATCTGAAAATATGTGTAAGCACGAATTAGACAGAGAGTTTTAGAGATAAACTCTAATGCATGAAAAGAATAAGAAAGAAGTGAAACATTATTAAATGTTGTAGCCACTTAATCTAGATGTGGAGCGTTTCACAATGATGACTAAGTCTATATAGACACAACTTTATAGAATCCCTAGGACTCTTGAACTCTATGATCTGATACCATGTTTTTTTATAGCCTGAGCCTACACCCTGGAAGTAGTCAGCAATGCAAGATGATTGCTAGCCACTAAGCGAAACCTTGGCCTGGCTTACTTAACTCATCCAAAGGCTAAACTCAATTGAATCAATAAATCAAGCATGTTTAAAAGAAATACTTCATATATTATTCTGGCCAAAATGGCACTTAAGTCTCAATAATAAAATAGACTCCAAATTGAACTACTAACTGTCTCCAAAGCCTCTAAACGACTGATATGGATGTTGGGACAGACACCACAACATTCTAAAAATTAAACTAGTAAATAAAATGAAAAGGATGTCCTCCGGAATGTAATGAGGCTCACCACTGACGCTGGAGCTAATTTGGATCAATGAAGTGCTGTGTGCTAATCCTGGTTACCTATGTCTGCATCATAAAATGATGTAGACAAACTGGCATCAATACATTTAATGTTTGAGTCTGCGACTTCGAGTGGTAAACACAACTATATATCTTTAAATGGTGTAAGGATGAACTTACCTTTGCTCTATCCAACTCATAAGATGACAACTCAATATATGGAAATAAAAACATACGCAATATATATATATATATATATATATATATATATTATATATATATATATATGAACTGATAAAAATATTGCAAACTCTTAGTTTATTAAAGATGAAACAATAAAAAACTCAAATTTACTTATTTATAAAAGTAATATAGTTTGTGTGGAAGTTTCTCTAATCAACAACCACCAGCATGAGCATAAGTGATGATACAACGTCTCGTCCACGCTGCAAGAACTATCATAGACTTTAATGTCATATAGAACATCCTCAACCTAGTCGATCCACTAGTTAAACTCATGTTATCATCTAAAAAGTATGACCCGCTAATACCCATGATGGTACATGATTTACGTGGAGACTTGAGTTAATGTGAACTCTGATCTCCACATCGGTGCTCAATACTACCCTTAAAATATACTTTAGCAAATACTTTTAATAAATTTCCTTCCTTTGGGTTGAGATATTTTACTAAACCATTTAGCTTTAAAAGCTCCTTTTGAATCAATGTTCCCCTCTTTAGTTCCAAATTCTTTGGGAACTTCTTAGTTTCCTTTTTACTAAAAAATGAAAGATTAATCAACCTTCAGGGATTCCTTAGTCCCCCTTATAACTTTAAGAAATGAACTCAAATTTTCTCTTTACTTAAACGGAAATATTAACTCTCGGGGAATAATTAGTTCCCTAATAGATTTTTAGAATTTAACTCAACTCTTTTCTTTTTGCTTGACTTGTTACTTGAGAATTAAATCAATGTTAAAATGATTATTTAAGACACTTTTAAAAGATTAAGAACTCATATTGACTTGCTTCTTAACATCTAAAAATGACTCTTAACTTCTTTTACTTTGCTATTAGCTTCCCTTGAATTGGATTATGGATTTCACAGAACATGATTTCATGTTTATGGTTGATTTTATAATGTTTGTATGTACTCTAGAGTGTTGGAATTAACTAGGAATGAAAGGTATATAATTTAGGAACTAGTACGAAAAGATAGTGAAAGAACGGGGTCTCCAGGGGGTCTTGGCGCTTTGAGAGTCGCGGGGCGCCAGGGCCTCTTGGAAAGACTCTAGCCTAGGGCGCTCTGGTCAGCGTGGTGATCCAGGGCATATCAGAGAGAGCCATCCTTGAGAGGTTCTAGAACGTACGGCGCCCCAAGGGCTACCTAACAAGACCTCCAAAGTTTCTTCTCTATTTTTCATTTCTAAACCTCCTCAACTTCCATGGATCGCACCCCAAATACATAAGATCCCTAAGTACCTCATTACCCAATAGATTCGACCCAAAAACAGTACGAAAATATGACTCAAACCTACTTGAAATTAACCATAATTCAACAAACAAGAACTTCACAACTTTTCATCAAGAACATCAAGATTTCATTCAAATAAACTCTAATTTGTTATACCCAATCAAATTGGGGTGAGGGTGAAAGGACCAAACAAAATCTCACATACCTTAATAGGTATTACATCTGACGAAATCCACGCGACGATCTTAGCATTTTTTGGACAATTCTTGATCTTCCTCTTCTTTTCTCTTTACTCCCAAACCCTGCGCGTTCTTAATATTTGTAAAATTTATTTGGGCCTTGGTTTTTAACCCCTAGTAACCCTTAATATGATTAGGAAATAATACTAGGGTGAAAATACAATTCTGCCCTTACTAAAATCTGGATTGGACCTTCCTTAGTCTAAAAACACAACTCCGAAAGACATATCTCTCTCATACGACATTGGATTTGTGCAAACTCGGCTGTGATGGAAAGATAATCCCAAGAGGATTTCCAACCATATAAATAAATCATTCAAACTCAACCTGACCTGGATGTTATGACCATTTGAAAATGACCAAAACTTACTTTTGGAAGCTGGAAAATTTTTCTGATTTCCCTACTTATTTCAATAAAATAATTGTTATTGATTTCATAGCTTATTCTTAGTTAATTCAAGTTGCGAGATGTTATACAGATATATCCTAAAAAAAGTTTTGAACGTTATGTCTACGACGTTTGTTCTTTTGAATTGGACACTCTTCTTAAGGTCAATTTGAAGATGCAGTACTGTGTTTCATGTGCAATTCACTCCAAGGTGGTTAGAGTCCGTTCTCGTATTGATAGGAGAGTTCATGAGCCTCCATAACCTTTTAGAAACCCAAGGGTGATCTCCCAATGAAAGGTTAAGCTCCACACCCCGTTGGAGGACTCCTTGTTTCTCCACGCACTTAAGTTAAAATGAGTTAGGTTTTTGTTAATCTGATAGTTATGGCATGTTTTGCATTTAGTAATTTTTGGTAATGTACCATTTTAATTTTTATAATTGAACTTATTAACATGTTATTAAAAAAATAATTGTGCTTCATAATGAAAAATAAAATAAAACAGAATAGTAAATAACCAAATGAGTAGCACAGACAATACATGTAGTTAAGTTATTATACAAACAACAGGGTAGAAAATAATACCAAAAGTAGCTACCTTAACTATACAACTCAAACATTAAAAAAAAATCTATCACTAATAATCCCTAATTATGCTTCAAAAAATGTTTTCTTCTTCTATCAGCATTCTTTGCAAGTAGATCCGCCATCATATTTTGGGCTCAATATATCAAAAACTCTTCATCATATGCTACCAATTGAATAAAAAAAAACATAATAATGAATACATAAAATATCATACCAATGAAGTGAATATACCAAAAGAAAGAAAGAAAATTAAAGTGTATGTAATATATCTCTAAATTTAATATATATATATATATATATATATATAATATATATATATATATATATATATATATATATATATATATATAATATATATAATATAGTGTGTGTGTGTGTGTGGTGTGTGTGTGTGTGGTGTGTTTGTGTGTGTTTGTGTTGTGTGTGTTATTTATGATTGGGTAGTAGAGGAGAGTATATAGAAGATATCTCATTTGGGAGAACGGTTTTCCCCCTTTAAGGTATCCTTTATGTGAATACCTTAAAGTGCGCTTGAAACTATCTCTCATCTATATATCAATGGTCCTAGTGCTCAAGCTATTTAAAATTTTCATAGAAATACCGCAGGGCCATCATTCTAAATTAATCATATTTAACAGTTTATGGATGATTGGTGGAAATCTTATGGTATCCCAAATTGAGGCTAATCTTTAAAGCAATTTTTTCTTTTATAACTTGGACAAATTGAAAGAAGAGGAATGGAATGTAGCATGGTGAAAATATGTCAACAGCCTCAATACTTTTTGAGATACATAGATATATCTTCTTATTTACAAACAGTAGATATCCATGGTTAAGGAATATTTCTCAAACTTGGACCTTAATGTGATATATCTTGATGAATATGTTTCATTAACAAAACTTATGGTTGTGAGATGGACTCATCCCCCACCCCCACCCCCTCTACATTGGAGTATAAAATTGAAGTATGAATAATTTTTATCAGTTTCAATCAAGATGTGGGTGTAGGGATTTTTGTATTAGAAATATGCAAGGTGATTTGAAATATAAAGAAGCTAGAAGAATTGGTATTTACATCTATTTTAGAGGCAGAGGTCATGGCAATTAAGGAAGTTTACAGTATTGCAGTCGACAAAATTTTAATCCACTTATAATTGAGATAGATTTACTAGTGGTCGAATATTAGACACATTTGATATATAAGGAGTCATTCACATATGCTTGTATCAAGCACAGATCGATAAAATCCTGGCAGAAGAAGTCGTTAAAGGTACTTGAATCATTACATCATTAAGATTTATTGATGTGGAAATGATTGCAACTCATACTTGAATCAATATCAAATAATGCTCATATAAATATGATGTGAGTATTTGGAAGGACTGGTTATCTATTTGGGAAGACGCTTCGACGATCTTATACCGGAGAAGCTAGAGATTTAAGACATTTTGAGTTTGTTTCCTTATTTGTAATTGTTTAACTTCTTTTTTACATTATTTTGTTTTGGTTATTTTTTTATTCAATGGGACCACTTTTGGATATAATTCTGGTAGTTTTGTGTTTATAATAAAGTTGTGGACATGGTCCACATTTAAACAAAAAGAATATTATTTAGTTTAATATTTTATTTATCATGGGCAAAATGATATTCCAACTTATAGGTACTATTAATATAGTTTTTTTTCTTTGTAATATGATATGACGACTATTAAATATTTAGTTTAATATGATATAATATTATGTATTTAGTGAACATAATATGATATGATTATTGTTTTGTGTTTAAGTAAGGTATTTAGTCTTTGTGTTAAGGTTATATTTTGATTTTAATCCTTATCTTATCGAACATAGCACTATTGACCTTCAATTCATTTTATCCTTCAACTAGGGGCGTCAAGTTGGTGGGTAGGGTTAATATTGAGGATATTTAAATTGGTTGAAATTGAAATTGAGTTTTCTCTTGACCTACCCAAGTTTACTTTGAGCCTAAATGGGTTGGAATAAAATGAATTTAAAAACGGATTGAGTGTTGACGCGCTTAATCTCAATAACTTAGTATAATCTTACTTTAAGTTAAGTAACCATAATTGAATTTCAACTCATGAATTTTTTAAATTATTTTTTTTACAAATGATACATAAATCATAAAAGATATAAAATAGATAATAATTCATACCTTTAGTATATGAACATACATTACATCAATGAAAATAAATAGTTTTGAAACGAATTGAAATTGGAAATTAAATTGGGCTAAATTGAAATAACTTCTCTAGACTTAAGCAGTGGAGATGGAAGCCAATTAAATTTATCTTGAATCCAATCCATAAAAATTTTTGTGGGATTGGACAGTACTCATTTTTTACACCTCTACCTTAAACTAACAGTCCCAATGAAAATTAATGAAGACGCTTAACTGAGGAATACATTTGGTATTTGGTTGAATTGATTAGATTCCTCTGCAATACTCTCTATGTCTCATCACTCATGTCTGTATTTCCTCTCATATTGAGAAACAAGCTCACCTTTTGAGATACATTTTAAAAAATTTGACATGGTAAGCATAATATTTATCTCCCTCCCCCCATGCATGCTAGCTTGTCTTAGCTACATTTGAACAGAACCCACATGGAATGCATCTGTTTTCTCTTTGTCTGATGAACACACGAATCATTTGAGACACACGAGCAAAACCTACCTTAATCTTGGTATGTCGCTACTTTGTCTTATTTTTCATGATAGTGAGCTGGGTGTCCGTAAGGTGCTATTTGAATATCTTTCCTTCTTTCTTGGCTATCTCCTGCTTTTTAGAACAGATTTCAAAGAAAAAAACGGTTGAACAAGCCTGTAAAATGGGTGTGGACGTTAAATTCTTGAAGTCTCTAATTTCTCTCCTGTAAATTTTAAATATCTTAAATTGCCCCTTTTATTAAAGGTTTGTAACGGTCGGTTTTGTTTGGTTTTTAAGTATATTTGTTTGACTTAATTGTAATTGATTTGTAGTGATCCTAAACCGTTATTGGCTTGTTAGTTATTGATCGTTATCGGTTCAATTATAGGTTTAACTGTTAATATTTGATATAATATAAAATAATAAAAATCCCTTTGAAATAAGGTGAAAATCGAATGAATCATGTACATGAGTTCAAAAGTTGAACCTTGCTCGAAAACAAACACATTTACATTTTAGAATAACCAAGATTGTGAGATAGCAATAAATAAAAGTAGGAAACTAAATTCTAAGTCAAAGACTTTATATACAGAATAGTATAAATGTAATTATTTAATTAAATATCGAATAATTATTTTATCCATTAAAATCTCAAATAGTTAAGAACGATAACCTGATAACAAAAAAAAATAAAATCGTTATCTAAACTGCTAAACTAATAACACATTAATAATAAATCAATAAATTTTTTCGACTCGAATTATCAGTTTTTTTTATCGTGAAAAGCCCTATAATTAGTAGTGAACTCTCCGCTTAATTACTTTAGGTATGTTAGTTTAAGGATTAAAACCGCCACATGCTAAAACTGAAAGCAATAGTTCTAAGTTAGATAAGACAAGCACTAAAATTAGAAGGAGAAAGCTCAAACATGTCATATAACTTTTAGAAAAGACTTATTTACGTCATCTGTTAAAAGTTTGAATAATTTATGAATTGTTAAAAAAAGAGTCATGCCATTTTTTTAACTTCTATTTTACAAAACAATTTTTTACAGCTGAAATAAGGTTTAAACACTTTTCAGTTGGACTTTTCGGATCAAATGTACACTTTTTTCTTCTTTTTTAAAAGAACACCAAAAACGTATGAAGAACATAAAGAACTCTCAAACTTTAAACTTGTTCAATTCTTCATGAAATCTCCTCAAATATAAAAGTAGTTTCCCCCGAGCTAGATACCAAATCTCAATTCATTTTGAGCTCGAATTAAACCTAACTCAACAAGACCCACTTGAATTTTCTTCAAAGTGAAAAAACTCCAACATTGTTTAACTGTTGAATTTCATCTAGAACTTCAAATCATTTGAAATTTTGAACGTAGACTAATAAAAAGAACTAGGCAACAAACTTATAACATAAACAAGCAAATACAGAAACATGAATCCAAGGAAATTTTTAAACTTTGGAACTGATTTTCATCTATATGAATTATTTTTTAATACGGGTGAATTTTTATACTCTATAAATTATTTTAGAATTTTGGTTCTTTTTTCTAAAAAAAAGATTAATGATGTAACCGAATTCGAGATTATTTCGTGAAGAATTGTATATGTTGAAAATTTGGGAATTGTCGATGATCTTCATGAGTTCTTGGTGCTCATAAAAAAAAAGAAGAAAAAAGTGTACATTCGATTCAAAAGCTCCAATTGAAAAATGTTAAACCTTATTTGGAGTGTAAAAATGGTTTTGCAAAATCAAAGTTAAAAAAATGTCATGGATGAGCCTTTTCTTTTACACGCATAGATGAGCCAAAATTTTAACGGATATATAAATAAGCTTTTCATGACAGTTTGATTCATATTTCAATCTTTTCCCAAATTAGAATGTAGCATTAACACAAGGTCTAAAATACCATTTTCCCTGCTGAGGCAATAAACTTTTAGAGTTTATTAATGAACAATTTTATCTATGGTATTGTTGAAGTAACTCAACTTTTTGGGTTATTTTGATACTTCAATATGCAACTCTTTTTGTTCCATATTTCACAATATATTATCGATGAATATACCCTCAAATTATTGTAATTGGTTTGTAGAAATCCTCTATTATACTGATTGGATATTGTTGCCTCTTTTATCCTAAAACTAGAGAATATGTGCCCTTCGCTATTATTTATGCCCTTCACTATATCAGATTACTATAGAACATGTGGCACAATCTTATTAGTCGATTGAATATTTAATAAATCTCGGGTCAGTGGATAAGATTATGACATTTGTATGCCGTTAGAATAAAGAGTATAGATGCTCTAATTTTTTTTAACTGTAGGGACATTGATATCCAAAAGTATGAGAGACTGTATTTGTATTCGCTTTACGATATTTAGGGGGGGTTGGGGTATATTTGTCCTTTTTTCATTGAATTAATTTTATTCAAAGAGTGATGTAATAAAATTACTTTGATTCAACTAATTGTATTCAAACAGTGATAGTATAATATAATTACAATTTGATTATATTTGTCCCTTTTCCCTTGACTTGCCTATAATTGCTTAAAATTGCATTATATTCCAGGAATTGCAAATTTGAGGACTTGTTTGAAATATTTGTGAATCTCTATAACTTGATGAAATCCAACTTATTTTATTAATAATATAAACTTTTTTGAATAGAGGTTTATAATAGAAAGAATCCTTATAAATTAGAATTAACAAATTCCTATAAAACTAAAATGATAAGAATCCTAATCCATTCAGAATATTCTGTTAGACTAAAACAATAACTTAGAAATATTAATCATTGTTGTATCTGTAATATTTTTTCCACACAAACGCATCAATACTCAAGCTTGAAGTGTGGAAAGACATATTTAAAATGATACACTATCTTTCAAGTATAGACCCCAATGGATAGGTCATAGCACTAAACTAGTATTTCCCAATTACTACGATAAAGACGTTATCAAAGCACATATAAAAGGGTGGGAACAACACATTCTTCTTGAACTATTGGAAGAGAAAGGGAGATTCATGTATCTCACCATTGAATGATTTAAACAGTGATACATGAGACACAACGTGAATCTTACAACCTATTCAAAATAAGAATTTCTCGTATAAATAATAATTAGTTAAGTAAAATATATAGCTAAGTTGATGTTTTCAAATAATAAAATTAATTGGAGGAAACCAAAAATGTGTTGTATAATTTTTGATTGAGTCTCAAATGCTGATGTGCACGACTAATATTGGGTAACTTTATTTCTTTCCAGTAATTTGAATTCTAATGAAATGGTTTCAAAAGTTAAAAATAATTATCTGAGATTGTCATTTTTTGATGTTTCTTTTTTCTTTTTTTGTTTTTTTTATTTGGGAGGAGAGTTTTTTTGTAGTGCATGGTGAAAGGTCATACATTTATCTTCATCTGAAGCGTAGCTTCTTTAGGTTGATAAATTAATTGTCTTGTTATACCTTAGCTGCTTTTTACCTGAATATTTATTTTATGGCATAAATTGTTTTGATTTTTGCTTGTAGACTTTCTTAATATGATGTATCATTATTGTCCCATAGTTTCAGAACTCAATAACAAAGTTAAATGTTTTTAATTAAATGTCATCCAAGGAGGAGGTTGAGGAGATTCGTTCACTTGTTGAATACAATAAGAGTGCATCTATAATCAATGAACTAGGCTTCAAATTTATCCAGAGTATAACTATAATACCTCAAAAATGAATTGGGTGAATCTAGATCCTTACATGGTTCTCATAATGGTATAAGTTCCTAAAATGGTCTATAATATGGCATCGAGGCAGTGTCTAATGTTTTAGGTGATTTTGAAGTCAAACGTCAAGGGACGACCAAGATGTTCGACGATTAAGTAATCTATGTGCCTCATATGTGGTTTTGTGCTTAAATGTGTGTTTCATGATCTTATGAGATCATTATATGAGTTATTTTAGTGTTTATAGGTAGTTTCTCATGTTTCATGAAGTTTGGAGGTCAAACGTCTTAGCATGTCAATGACGTTCAAAAGGTTTGCCTTGAAACGACCTTGTGTTTCTTGGCATGTTTCGTTGAGTTTTACGTGTTATTTTTGGATGAATTGATGTGGGATGTCCTAAACTCGTATACGGACATATTTGGGTTGGAAACGTCAGGGCAAACATTCCCAAGGACCATCCAAGGGTCCTCAGGGAGGACCCATGTTGGTGGCAAAAACTGCCTAAGGCAGTCCCACCTAAGGAGGCAAACGACGTCTTATGGCCTGGTCTATGCCCCGTAGGTGGAGTGCATCGTTGGGTACTTAACCTAGGGATCTGATCTCCTATTTTCGAGTCTCTGAACCCATCGACGGAGGACGGGATGGTCCGTTTGTGGACTGACGCCCCGTCGATGGTCTGTCTCTTGCGCATAGCCTACTGTAATGTTTAGGGGAGAAGTTTTAAATTCACCCTACGTCCAAAAAACAGAAAGGTCTGTTCCTAAAGTTTATTTTGGGTATTCTAAACATTTTTATAAGACTCTAACACTTAGAATATTTCATTCTTCAAAATCAAAACGTAAATTCCCTAAGACATTCCCTAGAAATCCGTTGTAGCCAAAAATCAAGGAAGCTCATAAATTGGAGAATTGAGTGGAGATTCCTCATCAATTTCGTGTATTAACATAATTGAGGTATGATTTTTGATCCTTGAAACTCTATTGATAAAGGAGACCAACATTCAAAGAGTTTTCTAATGTTTTCAGAGATGAACTTGTCCAATTTCATGATCTATCCATGGGTTCTTGCATTAAAAGATTTACAGCATTGAATATTGATTGAATTGTTATTAGTTTTTTTAACTATTTACTAAATTAACCTATGAACCCATGTAATTGATGAACCCAAAATTTTGACTACTTTATGGGTTAAGTGATATTGACTTAATGCTAATAAATTCTAGTGTAGGTTTCTATGGGATATTGAATGATGTAATAATTGTATTGACATGATATCTAGGCTGTCTTAGATTGATAAATCTATATTGATTTGACCTAGTTTCATTGAATATTATAGTTTACGTATTAAATTATTGGTTATGGCCATGGGTAAGGGCCTTATGGTATTCAATTGGATAATTTAGCTATGAATTGAAGTGGTGAGTAGGTATTGGTGGTACTCTTCCCTAATTCTCTTTATTTTATGTTAATTCGATTTGAATTATCTTGTGATTGGTAAGTTCAAATTATGGTGGCGGTGTTATGTGTTTTATTTGATATTGATTGGCTTTGTCGGCGTTACTTTATGTATTATGATGATCATATCCCTACTTGAAGTATTATCATGATCTATTTAGTTGATTTGTGTGAATAATTAGCATATAAATCTACATTTTATGTAATGTGAAAGTATTTGTTCCTTATATGTATATTAGGAGATCATGTTAGACTATGACTATGCTTTTATGTGTGTAGCCTTAGAGTTGATGCATGATTGTTCCTACTTGACTATATGAGTCTATCATTGTTAAATTGATGATTTTATAGTAATGTGTAGGATTGCATAAAGATGATTTGGATCATTCCTAAGTTCTTCAAAGAATGATATGCTATGTGTGCTAAAGTAAAGAATGTTGTGTCTTGTTTTTGGTAGACTTGTGTCCCTTAATTGATATATGTATGAATGATATATGAATATGAGATGTCTTAACTAGGTAAGGTTACTGCACCCTTGTCATGTATGAATGAATGAATGATTTGTGAGACCATAAATGATGTTACGAAGGTCATTTACGTGGAACCTTAAACCTTGTGGTAAGGTTATGTTATGAACTTGAAGTTGAGAGTCTTAATGATATTCTTCTTGTAATGAATGATGGACTTGAGTTTGATTGGATGGAATTGCATCATATCATCCTTAAGAAAGTCTTGATGAGCTATCTATGTCGCTATTGTAAGGTAGCCCTAGTG